>JAUJPO010047350.1:12850-69500 GCA_032270745.1 Tiaropsis multicirrata
TGGACGTTTGCCAGAACGTTATTTGGACGTTTGCCAGAACGTTATTTGGACGTTTGCCAGAACGTTATTTGGACGTTTGCCAGAACGTTATTTGGACGTTGCCAGAACGTTATTTGGACGTTTGCCAGTAGACACAATACGTTTTTTAACGTTGAAAAAATGTTGAAAGAACGCTGTATATACTTTTTATACTGTATATACTTGAACAAAAACATAATTATGTACCGTTGTGTATCTGGTGTGTTATGATTCTGTTATCCATTTTTTCTTTTCCTGTCACACTACGCTCTTTTTTACTTTATAAGAACCAGTCAATTTCGGCCAATCTCGGATGTTCTTAACTTTGATCCACATTTTCTCAAATTTCTCAAAAAACTCGACCAAATTGAATCTGAAAAGACAACCAAAGTTACAATATGATCTAAAAATTGGTCTATGGCTGGCAATAATATACTTTGCGTAGCAAAATGGCAAAAAAAGGTGTACTTTATTGGGAAAAAAATTCGGGGAAAAGGGACCAATTCTTTAGATGGAGTGACTAACATTTTCCTAATATAGTGCAGGCTAGTTGTGTGATATATCATTTAAATTGTGCACGAGGTGATAAAAGACATCACAGACTAAAATTCCAATTTTTTTGGGCAAAAGTACATGTTTTGACACAATTGGAATGGATTTTTACTACTTCAGTAAAATATTACAACGTTGATCCGATAATTAAGTTATTTGAAGATTTTTAACGCAAACTTTGAAATAATGACGTCAACGAAATGCCTTGATCACCATTAGAAAATTATTTTTTGTGAAATTCAGTAGACCTACCGTAGAGAACTTTTCAACGATCAAATAGATTGCTAACATTTTTACAATTTAAAATAATTTTCATATAAAAATGCGTGTTTCGCTCAGCGATTTTGTCTAAAAACGGTTGGCACGGAATGTTGTTTCAAACTCGGAACGCTATTTGGACTTTAACATAATGTTGAAATGACTTCAGGTGTCTGGTGGGTTTTGATGCTGTTACCATGGAACCACTTTTTATCTTTCCTGTCACACTACGCTCTTTTTTCATAAGAACCAGTGAATTTTGGCCGAGGCCAAAACTTTCTTAACTTTGATCCACATTTTCTCAAAATACACACCCCACCCACCCTAAATATATGCCTAAAATACATCCCTTGGTCTAAGCTTTCATCAGGAAAATTTCCATACTCAAATTGTGAGTTCTTCATAGTTTTTGGTAAAATTTCCCACCAAATCTGAGGCTCGATGTTTTTATAAACTTGTTCTTATAAAAAGAAAAGGGTGTTCTGCTACTCCATGTTTTGAGACAAACTGCTGTGTTTTTAATGCGCCTTATTGCAATAGATCTATTTTTACAACCATAAAACCCCTTAAAAGATTAAGAGTCACCATAATTGAAAATACAATTTTAAACAATTTTATTTGATAAGGTTACAGAAAAGAAAAAAAAGTTCTCTGCTAGGTCAAATCAAAAATGGTAGTTTTAGCTGTTACGTGCAATGTGTAATTGAGACCGTTTCAACACATCACTAGATAGCCTCTATATATCAATAGCTTTTTTATATTAATTGCTAGTTGCTCTAAAACAACTCTCTCTCTTTTTTATTCTATTTATCACGCACTGGTCAAAACTTCTGGAAGTAAAATACGAATTGCTGCAGAAACAATTAGTTGGGCAATTATGTAAAAACAATTGAACAAAAGGTTTTTCGTTATTATAGATAAGTCGAACAACAGAAAAGTTTCTGAGATAATACACCCAACGTATTATTGAAAATTCCTGAAATAATTGTTTGCGGCTGATTCAAGAGAATTGCTGAAGTAGAGAACGGGTGATGCATTAAGGAGCAAGAAAGCCAAAGATAGAGAAAGAGAAGTTGAAGCAGTTATTTCATGTAATAACAGAACATTATAAATTCTTTCTAAACAGGGCGTAACAACAAAGTTCTATTTGTGGTGGTGTGTAGTCTCATACTACAAAACAGAGGTTTTTCTGCTCTTTAGTTGGAGATGGCTGAAGCGAACAGCACTGAAGAAACATCAGTGATGGAGCCTCAAGCATTTCTCAAGAAATACTATCCAGGAGGATTTCACGGATTCGATCGAGATGGACGGCCCGTGTTTTGGGAGCCTCTGGGCCAAGTGGATTTTTGGGGAGTTTTACATAGCGTTAAAGCTGAGGAGGTGATAAAATATAAACGAGGACACTGCGAGGAAGCCAAGTCGATTTGCGCTGAACAGGAGGGGAGACTGGGTACTACAATAGAACAATACTCCACTTTGGTTTTAGATGCCAATGGAGGGGGCCGCAAACATTTGTGGAAACCCGGATTCGATTTGTTTAAAGCTACCATTCAAATGTACGATCAAGATTATCCCGCATTACGGAAACGCATTGTTGTGATCCGGTCACCCACTATTTTCCCGATTTTGTTTTCTCTGCTCAAACCTTTCTTGAAAGAGGAGACCAAAAACAAAATCAAGGTAGTTGGAAGTAACTGGAAGGAATACTTGCAAAAGCACATCGAGCCTGATCAAATACCGGTTTACTATGGCGGTACATCCGTCGACGAAAGCGGAAGTGAGAAATGCGAGCAACACATTGGATACGGAGGGGAGATTCCGACCTCTTTTTACACATCGGAAAAGGTGAAACAAGCGGAATTCAAATCAGCGGTTATTAAAGCTGGCAACAAAGTGGAAGTAGAGATAAAAGTTTGTGGTGGAGCTGACAGCAAAATCATCTACCAGTTTGTCACTTCTGATTTTGACATCGAATTCTCGGTTACTGTAAAGCCGAAAGACTCTGACGCCCTGGAGCAAGTTATTGAAAAATCGCGAAAGCAATCTCACATATTGATGGAAGAGGGTGTCATAGAGGGCGCCAAGGAGGGCGTTTATGTCTTCACGTTTAATAACGCCTATAGTTGGATCAGAGATAAAGAACTCTTTTATAACATACGAACTGATCAGGGGGATGAGTCACAAACTGTTGAAAAATCTTCTAAAATCATTGGGGATGATCCTGTCTACGAAGAAATCAGTGAAATCAACAAAGAATGACTGAATGACTGAATGCATGAATGGAATAAATTTTAGTCCAGGTGGTCAAACAAATATTTAAATATGTTTAAATGAAATTGATAAAATTCCAAAAGGTTCAGAACTCGGTTCAGATTCTGAGTGAGAGACAGCGGCGAAGGGCGTGGAGGGCGTGAATCTGCTTTTTTTCAAAACATTTCCAGAAAAGATTCTTCATAAATTCAAACATTTAAAAAACTTTAAAAAAATATCAAAAGTTTGAAAGTATTTTGAAAAAATCAAAAAGAAATAAAAGAGAATGCTTAACTCATCTCATCAACCTTTTTAGAAGTCATTTGGCTCTTGGTGATTATTTTTTTTGTTAAATTTTCTCTTTTATGTCATATTTCATACATACTTCTATTTTTTTCTGCAACACCTCGAATCGAGACATTTCTACGAGGTGCATAATATAATGCATTTCATTACATTATTTTTTTCTGTAATTTATGATATCTATTACGTAATCTTTTCTACGGAATCATCTCATGGCTATCTGGATTACCAGGATGTTTCCGTATCATCTCATGGGTTTCCAGGATATCATTTGGAATCAGAGAATCAGTCGAAAGACAATGTTTCCGACGAAACTATTTGACGATTTCAGTATTTTATACGTCACAAGGTATCCTAATACATACTCTCTTTTTTTTACGAGAAGCAGTAAATTTCGGCTGAGGCTCAGGTGTTGTTAACTTTGATCCACGATTTCTCAAATTCCTACCTCATCATAACAACTTACAATTGTAACTAGACTACACTCTCTTTTTTTTATAAGAACTGTGTAAATCCATTTCATCATAGATATTCTTAACTTTTTGGTCGAAATTATCATATAATATTCTTAACATATTCGTAAGGTTAATTTATAGATTTTACCAGTCATAGTCTCGAAATCATCTAAAAGTAATGTAAAACATAAGACTTTCTTAAGCTAAGGCTACACTGAGCAATATTTACAGGCGCTCGCAATGCAATTTAGATTGCGTTGCAAGCGCCTGAAAAAGAATGAGTGTAGCCAGGTCATTTTTCCTGCAATCTTTTATGCAACGCAATAAAAGACGAAAAAAACGTTGCAGAAAAAATTGCAGAAGGCTGCAACAAAATAGATCAGATCTATTTTGTTGCAGGCCTCTGCAATTTTTTCTGCAATAAAAAGGAGAATTTTTCTTCGTGTTTGTTCTCTTCTTTTGTCCTATTGTTTAAAACACTCGAAGAGCACATGTTTTTGAAAGATCTTGATGTATGGAGTTTTTTATATAACTTCAAATAAAAGAATCTTTTTGGTTACTTCCAGAACGCTTTCACTACAAAATGAAAACAATTTGGAAAGAATTGCACAACTTACTATTGGTGGCTAGACTTGAACTCTTTTCAGGCGCGTGCAAAGCAATTGTTGCGTTGCAAGCGCCTGGAAAAATTGCTCAGTGTAGCCTTAGCTTTTAAGTATTCCAAGCTTTTTAGGTTCGATAGAACAGCGGAAGACAAAAAAGCTATTACATCGTAAAAAGACAACAATCTGAAAATACATGATCATAAAGTTTTCTTCGTTATTTCCAAAACAATAAAATTATTCTTCATAGATTTGACAGGTTTTAAACATGAGTTCACACATTAAAAACACAAATCTATATATCCAACAACATGG
Organism: Tiaropsis multicirrata; assembly: GCA_032270745.1. Taxonomy (NCBI): domain Eukaryota; kingdom Metazoa; phylum Cnidaria; class Hydrozoa; order Leptothecata; family Tiaropsidae; genus Tiaropsis; species Tiaropsis multicirrata. The sequence goes on from JAUJPO010047350.1 coordinate 17,604, forward strand.
CATTGCCAATAAAACTTCCTATTATTTTCTTCGCAAGACGTCTGTTGGTATAAGATAACAACAAGAATGCTTTATTAAAAAAGGCGGCCACTTAAAAAACAACTGTTCTGTTGCTCTTGGCGAACAATTTGAAATTTTTTCATCGTCATTTTTGTTTTTATATTGACGACATAATCATAGGCTTTTGTTTATCTGGTATCATGCTTCACACAAAGTAGCCGTTTTTGTAATTGGATTAGTTTTACAAACAATAACTATTGGTCGTTAGATTACAAATTTAAAACTTAAAGTCAACTTGTAGCTTTGAAGGTCAGTCCGACTCCCGAGACAAAAATGTAACGAGGTCGCAAAACGTTTGCAGTTAATTAAATCCTTGATGGTTTTAAGAGTCTAAAACAGCAGTTCAATGATATTCAATTTTTAATCTATATGACGTCGTGGCTATGCTAGCGATGTGCATTTTCTAACGGTAATTTGCTGCATGCCGTAAATCGCCCGAGTCTGGAACAGCTTGTCAGATGATAAAATACCGAACATGAAATAAAAGGACAGTTTTAACATATGTATGGCTTTCCTTACACCTCTTTATTTCGTCAAACAGAAGAGAAAAAAACTGTTCAGTAAAAAAGTTCAGGTTTATCCCTAAACGTATTTGGATAAAAGTCGTTAATCCTTAATAGAGAAATACAGGAAATAAAGGATTGTAAGTGCTTATAACTAAGAGACAAGCGGGTGACACAAAAAATTCTTGAGGTTATCGATAGAGAGATACTTAATGATCATATCCGGATGAAGCTTTCGAACACTTGACACCATGGTGACGACATTAGAGATTAAGATACCATGTGCTGACGAAAAGGCGAAGTTCCACCCATGACGTTTTTGTTGTTAAGGCCACTTTCCACTCAGCTTTTTTGGTCGCCTAAAGCCGAGTTTTCATTCACCGAGCGGACGACTTCGCGCGGACAAAATTTCCTTATATAGTTCATTGACGTCACAGTCTAGAAACTTTTGTTCACAAAATGCGAGCTTTTCTGTGCTTTGTTGTGCTCTTTTGTCCGCTGTATATTTTCAACTTTCGAAAGAGATCTTGAGAGAACTCGAGAGGACAAAATCATTCAGCCAATGTTTTCATTTTCAAAAAAAGTTAAAATGCTTCGCTTGGCAGCTACCATTTTAGAACTTTTTTTAATCGACAAATTACCGGCACCGAAATGAACCACCACATAACGCTTGAACCACCGCACGAAAAGCTTGAATCACCACGTAACAATTTTACCACCGCACAACGCGATTAAAGCACCGCACTGAATGCTTGAACTACCGCATGAAAAGCTTGAACTACCACACGAAAAGCCTGAAATACCACACGAAAAGCTTGAACTACCACACGAAAAGCTTGAACCACCGCACGAAAAGCTTGAATATCATACGAAAAGCTTAAACCGCCACATCAAATGCTAGCAGTACTGCGCAAATGCTTTCAATCACCACACGAAGTGCTCTAACGACCAAACCTCTTTGTAAATGAACCACGCAATACAGTTGTTGATCACTTTTGGCAGCTGTGGCGTTCCATATTATATGACCTTGACGACCGACGGGTACGTGCCGCCCGGAGGTCGAAAAGTGGATCCTGTCAGATACTAAGTTTTTAGCAAATTTGCCTGATATTTGGAGGGTCCAAATACGACACGAGAAGGCAAAAAACTTTCATAAAAACAGACCCTATCAGAGTAAATCTTTTGGAATTTTGAAGATTTTGGGACCCTGTCAGACACTTCAGACCTTGTTTATTTTTCTGGAGCAGTTTTACTCTTTTGTGTGTTACTAAAACTGAACAACAAAATAGAAAAGACGCCAGCAAGATAATAATCTTACACCTTTTTGAGATAAGATCCCTAAGAAAATGAAAATAGATTAGATTTATATGTAAAACCTTTTTTGGCATTCAGCTATGTGAATTATTCAAAGCATTTGGCAAGTAAAAATAGAAATAATAGATATAAATGGCAAAAATTCATGTTTTGAGATCACGACGTCATGAGTCATGAGTCACGTTTTGGATTAATGTTAAAGGCTAACTTAGCTTCCCAAAACATTAAAAAGCAATCTTCATGCGATGTGTGTGTATACAGATTTAGTATTATTACGACAGACTCTAGTAAAATAGAAAGTAAACTACTATGACGAAACAGCAAAATCAACAACCGTGTTTTCTTTCTGAGAACAAGAAGATTTTATCATGTACATATAACATAATGGAAGTTTTCAACTTCAAATCTTAATTTGGGCTACTGGAGAAAGCTATGTTTCAATTTCAATACAAATGTCAAAATGTGTAAGTAAGACCATTAAACTGAGATGCAAATGACGGTCATTAAAATTGAAACCTTTCGAGATATTTGAGAACTATAATTTTATTCTCTTTTCAATGAATGATTGTAAATTTTATCATAAACATAATCACCAAAATAAAAACCATTTTTGTGTATTCATTTCACCGCCGTAAATAATTTAAGTTAAAACTTACCAACAAGCAAGGAAAAGCAAGATGAAGTGTCCATGCCTTCCTTTTGATCAAATTCAAAACATGCCAACAACAACAGACCTATACTTCACTCTTTAATTTGCAATAAAATAACCTTGCCTTCAATAATTAAATCTATTCATCATATAATGACCACTGATTAAAACATTGTTTTTTTAATTGTTGAATTTGCTGAAAAATACAAAAATACAAAGCATTTCTAAAGTGGGGCGCAAACCAGCCAACATTTTCAACCGATTTATTGGCCAACATGTTGGCTGGTTTGCGAGGACGTATTTTTCTTAAAAAAACAAGTGACGGACATTTCGAAATGTTCATTCATTAAATAATGGCCAACATGTTGATTGCTTACCGCAAACCGCCCAACATGCGACCAACCAAAATATTTAATAAATATAGGCCAATATTTGTTGAGATTTTTTCCTTTTCGAGCATGTTGACGCCCACAGCAAACTGGCAAACATGTTGGCCAAGTTGTTGGTCAGTGGATGTTGGTCGAAATGTTGGCCAGTTTGCGGAGGCCAAAAGCATTTCAACTTATTAAATAATTACTGTAATATCTAAACCTGATTAATCGGATAACAGTCTCAATATCCCTTATATCTATTTTTTTTTTTTTTTTTTAATTGGTTATGTTATTTTTATATATATATATTTTATATAGTCTAGTACCTCTGGCGATATCACTTAGTGCCTAGCGGGGGGAAAGACTATTTTTTGTCAGCAGTGTTTCGTATTATATGTTCGTTAGTGTATCCGTGTACTCCTTATTATAAAGAAGAAAATAAAAATAAAAAAAAATATTATGAGCAAAAAGAGTTAACAATTAAGGGGTTAATTATGCATAGACGTGATTTTTTTCTCTACAAGTTAATAAATGACTTTCAAAGGCTGAAGTAAATTTTTCAAATGATTTCAGGGGGTACCTATTTTCTCATTGTAAGGTCTGGGGCTGAACAAATCTTCAGTAGCAAAGGCCAATCACAATCCATCAAGCACAAGCAAAAATAAATTTAACAAAATAAAATGAAAACCTCAATTCTATAAGATTCAGGGGTGCTTAGTAAGGATTTCCTTAAATTACATGAGGTGGGCTGGGTGCCACATCACAGGAGGTACCTGCTAATGTGTGTTCTTTAGGTGGTACCTAGATTTCAGGGAGTACCTAAATTCTGAGGGGGGACCTAGAACCCCAATCGGAGCCATGTCTATTCCTAAGATGGAAATCGCACAAATTACCTGCAATTATAACTTTAAAGACCCTTCCACCGTCATGTTACTCATTCGTACGACATTTTTTCTTTCAAATCACATGTATTTTTTTATTTCTTTATTAAGAACAAAGAAAATAAGAACAAAAGAAATGGTGCTGAACAAAAGAATTGTTAAAATGGTATTTTTCTACCACTCGTGCAAAAACAATTTATAGCCGTTTGAAATATTTTTTCCTCTATAACCTACAGTAGTCTATGACAGAGATTAGAGACAAAAACACCAGCTTTTCATGGGATTTTAAAGATGCCAGTTATTACAAAAACTTTTAGAAAGCTACAACCCAGGCCAGGGGATATCATCTGATGTTTCTTGTTTTACTTGTCATTTACTATTGATCAAACTGATTCATGAACTAAAACAAAATTTAATTAAGAGTAACATACCAAGCAGCATTGTTCAAGTTGCCCCAGAATTTTCCAAAGTAATGTGACACAATGTGACCCCTAAAAAATCCCAAAGTAAGCTACTCACCCAGGATCTGGAGCTCAACTTTGTAATATAATTTATATCAAAATATAGGATTTTCAATTTAGGTTGCAATTTTCAATTATTTCGTAGGTTTGTTTACATTTTTAGGTTACCATATTTATTATTGTTTTGATTTTGACATGATGACATCATCACTTTTTGGTGCACATTTTGGTGACTTTTCACATCACACTACACTCATGCCTCACTTTTTTGACCACCCTTTCTTCTTGAGGATAGTTTTTAGTTGACTTCTGATCTTGGTCAAGTCAGGATGTCAAGACAATTCAAGTCTTATATATTCACACTTTAATCTCAATCAATGGAATCAAATTTGGATTCAAGTTCACCTCAGCTATCAGTATAGCCATACTTTGTCACACCCTCAGCAAGATTCTGTAGGGCAGCTGGTAAGCCTTCTTGTTTGCTTTTGTTTGTCAGTCCTTGCCTCAACTCACCTTAGGTTAGGATAGGATTAGGTCAGCCATCTTGATCTTGGCCGCCATCTTGGATTTCTCATTTTTCTCTTTTAGTTACTCAAACATAAATTATTTTAACTTACTCAATCAAAGCTTATTTATGACGTCATAAAAACAACACCTTGACCCCCATAAAACCGTCCCAGTCTTTTTTCACACCTAAATAAAATAGAAAAAGGTGTCAAAAAAGGATTGGATCTATACCAATTTTGGTGATAAAAGAGAACTCAAAAAAATATATATAAGCAAGTGCTATACAAGAAATCAAACAAACATTTTCTTTTATATGAGGTTTTCAAAATTATCATTTATTTTGAAAATTTCAGGGAAGTAGCAGATTAATCAGAACAAAGAAATGAATTTGATTGGCGTTTTGATTTTCGTTCTCATCCATCAGTTTGCTGCAAGTGAGCATATCATCACCTATCACACAGTGGGCATATTTTCAGAATGTTACAAGGATAGCCACATAACAGATGACAATTTGAGAAACTTTACCGCGTACGGTGTAGACGCTCCTCACATCAGATTTGTTTATCATAGTTTTACCTTCGGCTGTAACAACACCGAACATCTCCTCAAATTATCTTTGGACATTGTACTTGGAGAGACATTTCACATGCCTTGTGATGGCCAGAAAACATGCAAGCTAACAAACTTAGCATTTATAGCAGGATTTACAGCTAATATAAAGTTAGCCAGAATACTAAAGGATTTTATGGTTGGTGAGCCATTTTTAACGGTGGTGGTACCTGATAACAATCTAAAGATTGATGATTACTCTAAGTATCTTGTACACGTCGTGAACAAATTAAAATGGAAAGATTTAATTTTCCTTACGGTCTATAACGATGTGTTTAAGCCTATCTTCAGTAATTATTTCAATGACGGCTACAACAAATTGGCCCAGACCAAAAAATATCATTTACAGAAAATTTCAATAAATGCAGGCCACGTTGATATAGCTGATGCTATCCCAAGGTTCTTGAACGCTTGGCAAAACGGCAAATCAGCCATTATTCTGTTTGGACCCTTCCAAAACGAATTGTTACCTAAATTTGACTCGATTGTTCAGCCAGCAAATCAGACGTTTTTGCTCGCTCACGATATTCACTCATTCGGAGCAGGAAAGACCAGTTTTCATGATTTCAGAAACCACACCCATTGGTTCAGCTTGGAACATTTCAAACGGTATAAATTACACAGGGATGGGACAGAAGCGAACGGTGTATTGGAATTAACACTACTCCTCGCACAACGGCACCTCATACTATTGAAATATTTCCTTGCGGAAATTTCCACTACAATTTCAAAACCAAATTCAACAATGCTTAGCCTGGGTAAATTACGCTTACTCAAAGCTGCAATGCATTACGTGTTTTTGGAGAAGAATGTATTAGAGTACACTATACCTTTCAATAAAATCTTAAAACTCAACAAAGGGGTGAAGGACCCTTCATGGGATCCTGAACGCGCAGCCTTTTCCTCAGAAAAGTTTCTGCACAATTACCAAAATCCATTGACTTTAATTAAACTTAACTGCACGCCAGGACATGAGCAGATCTATGGTCCAATTGAGAATGTTTATCATATGGAATTTATTGAAGCAGAGCATGGTTTTAAATGCGTTCAATGTCCTGAAAATCAGATCAAGAAGAACTACGGCGATGGGCCTTGTGTGGATTGTATCGGGCTCCGAAGCACCGGTGACGCATCTAGAACTAAATGTATGGACCCTTACACAAACGAATACTTAAGCTTTAACCACCATCAGAAGATATCAATCATTTTACTGACATCCTTTGGAACAGTCCTGGTTATTACAGCTTTGGTGATCTTCATTTTGTACCGACATACACCGACAGTCAAAGTATCAGATGCAATCTTCTCCTACCTCCACCTCACAACAATCCTCTTTTCATTGCTTTGCAATTCTATTGTTTATCTCTATAACAACCAAACAACAAAAGAAATGACCGTTGCAAAGCTCCTCAATCTATCTCTCCTCTATACAGCGAATGTCGCTTTAGTTTATACTAAATCACAAAAGTTGATAGTAGCTTTCAGTTCCACAGTGAAGTTGACTAGTGTTGAAGCTAAGAAGACAATCGCTCTACAGATCTTCACAATTTTCGTATTTCTACTGTCCAGCAATACTGTTTTGTACATTCTGACGTTTTTGAAGAAGCCACGAATAATCATTACCTTGGATGAAGTAAACAAGATTCGAAAACATGAAGGAAACATAAATTTCCATCTCAATGTAATCATTGGGTTTCTTATACTGTCGCAACTGGTTTGTTTAATGCAAGCATTTCGCGGTCGCAATTTGCCGGGGCCGATGAATGACGCAATGTCTCTTGTTTACGCAACCATAGTGACCACAATAACATTGCTCATAAGTTATCCGATAGGACATTTTCGGAAAATCGGGGATAAAGAATTTCTACATTGTTTGATAGTAGCATTAAATTGTATTGTGTATGTTATACTTTTATATGGCAAAAAATGCTATGTGATCGTCTTCAAGCCAAAGAAGAACACGAGAGGATATTTTAAGCAACAACGGTTAGTGGAGATATCACAACAAATGATGGAAAAACATTCTGCTACCAGTTAACAATGTCAAATATTGTGCCAAGTTCATAGTTTGAAAATGACTTACTGTAACTTTCTTCGTTCAACTTCCTGTTCTTCGGTAGGTGCTCGATCAGTATCCATTGAAGTGATTGGAAGATCGCTGACAGATGAAGTACTTTTCACCAGTTTCTTTGTCCCGCTACTCTCTCCTCCACTGGGCTTGCTTATGTTGGTAGCATCGCTTGATGTAGAGGAATGTGTACTTGGTTCTTTCGTGGTGGCAGTTTGGGCTGGAATTTTTTCGGTAGCTGAATTCTTAGCTGTAACTTCGTTTGATGTAGATGAAGACATATTTAGTTTTTGTATTTATTTTTCTTTCTGAAAGAACGTATAGAAAATAATTCAATTAACATTATTTAAAAAAGGAATCCAATGGGTAAATAGACAGAGATATGTTTTTTTATTTCTTCAAATAATAATATAGTTGATGCTGGCAATCTCGACAGCTTGGTAATTGATCTGATCTTAAGGTAATTACGGTAGAATTAAAAAACTGCTCTTAATAAACAACACAATGAATTACATTGCAGAACAACAAGTGATAATTTGATGGACCTACCTGGCAATCAAATGAAATTAACCCTAAAGGAACGAACTAACAGACAAAGGTTAGGACCTCCAGGTAGGTTCAACAAATGAAGATTGTAGACCAAGTAGAAAGTTGTATTTAAAAGAGAAAAAGAATTTAAACAAAATTGATAATCGTACAAAGTATAAAATGTCACATTGTTTCATCCAGAACCCCATCATAAGGTAAAGCCCCCCCCCCTCAACCCCCATAGGCCTTAATTCTCCCGTGAAAATCGACCCCATCATAATTTCGGCCAAATTTTAGGTACCGCCACAGCTGATGGGGGGGGGGATGAAACCATACTGTTTTTCATATAAATTGATATAGTACTGTAAAAATTGCTACTATGAAAAAACATTCAGAGTCGCGAACATAGAATAATAAAGAAATCCCACTCGTTATTCTCATATAAAAATCTCAGTGACTAGTATTTAGTAGTGAAAATAACTTGATAAGGTTAATTATGGAAAAATAACTTAAAATGCTAAAGTTATTCCTAATGGAAAAAGAGAAACAAATATAAGCTAAATCAAACCACGCATTAGACTATAACCATGACAACCATGACAAATGTACAAAATTCGCTCATTCCTCTTGTCCAAGAGGAGGACTGGCACGAGTCTCAGTGTCAATATCTTTATCAATATCAATGGCATCATTTGCACCTAAAGTCTTGGCTTCTTCTTGTCCACCTAAATTCTCGACAATCGGAATGGACGAAGCTGACGTGGTATCACCCTTAACGGGGGCGGCGAAGGTGGGCGTTTCAACAGATGGCGTAAGTTGGGTGGCGAGAGGTTGAAAAGACTCTTCTTGTAAGGTTGCAGCAGGTTTATTGACAGAAAGTTGTGTAATGATTTCAGTAACTTGTTCTGTAGACATTACTGGCATCGTTTCAGGGATGGATTGGATTGGTTTTGGTATAACATCCAGTACTGAATCATCTACGGAGACGTATTGTTGTTGTTCGATAAGCGTTTGTTTTGATTGTTGTTGTTGATGATGCTCATCCTCGGTAATCATTTGATGTAGAGGTTGTTGTTGTTGTTGTTGATGTTGTTTTTGTAGAGGTTGTTGTTGTTGAACTTCGGTAGCAATCATTGGTAAAGACTCAGCTAATAAGTGAACAGACGGTGATGTTTCTACAACAGGCTGTTGATTTTCATCTGGCAACAACGGAACTTGCGGAAGAACCGTCGCATTGCTGGCAAGTAATTCTAACATAGCTGTTGCCGCCATATTTGTGGTGGAATCGATATGTGAGAGATGGGCGGCGGTGATAGATGGAGATGGCGTGCTTATCTCAATCGCATTTTGTGTATCCCCTGTGGTAATCAACTTGGCAGCTTCAACTAGACTATCCAAAGAGCTACCGAGGTTTCCCAGAACTGAGGGTGTTGCAACAGGAGAAGTAGATTGAGGTACATAATCATCTTTACTGGTTGAACTTGTGCGTCTTCGCTTACGAGGAGATGGTTTTCGATCAAGTTCGTCCGCATACGAGACCCGCGTACGCAACACTCGACCGCTTCGCGTGATATAAGGTAGAGGTTCTTCTTTAGGAGGCTCTTCTTTAGATATTTTGATTTCCACGGCTTTCCTTGGTGGTTTCGGTTTCGTTTCAACCTTGGCTGTAGTAATATCTTTTTTGATGATTTTGGCAGAAATGGTTTTACTTTGATTGGGTTGGACAGCTCGAACTTGAGAAGACATGCGAATGAAATCATTTGATTTGATGGTAACAGGAAGAACTTTACTTGTGGTTGCAGTTCGTATGGTAGCAGCGGGTGTATTAATAACATGCGCAGTTGTCTTGTTCCCACCAGAAAATAAAGCTGGCGTTGTCGGCTTCGTTGCGACGAGATTCTTACTCAAAGAAGTGAAGGAGATGGCAGCAGATTTGCCCAACAGTTTGTTGTCACTCATGAAGGCTGTTCTAGCAATCATAGCAGCTGTTTTGGTACTGACAACGGTTGGCTTAGCTATGACCGTGTTTCGCCCCCCGTGGTCCTCCAACACCAGTTTCCCATTGTCAGTTGACGGTCGATTGGTGCGAGTTGACGGTAAATGGAGTGGTTCAAAACGAAGTTTGTTGCTTTCTAGAGGTCCAGTTACAGTAGTATCTATTTGTCTCGTTTCAGCGGCGCTTTTCACTTGTTGGAACGCCACACCCACTTTGCGTGCACTGTTCATGAGCTGACTTTCAGAAAGCTTCGATTTGTTGGAGAACTCGAGGAGGTTCTTTCCAGCGAAGAAGCGACGATCACCGCTGGAGACGGGTACTCTGATGATCTTGGAACTGGTTGATAGTGGAATGGTGGCAATGGTGGCTGTAGGATGGTTAGTGGCGGTAGAAGATTGTTGTTGTGGCGGGTTGTTCAACAGTGAAGATTTGTTACTTCCTGTTGGAATAACATTGAAATCAATATCACTTTCATCAATGATTTCGCTATCATCCGACGGTTTGTTTCTACTCCCTTCTTCCCCTGCGATTCGTGGTTGTATCGGGGACATGTCACCAGTATTGGGGCTAGAAGATCTTGCAATTGGCGAAGAGGGTAAGCTAGATGGTTTGATGGAAGCGATGTTAACAAGTTGAGCGGCTTTCGTTTTTTGATTCAGTACACCAATGAGTTTGATATCAGAAGCAGCTTTCTTCAAAGTTGAACTTTCTTTTGAGCCACTGCTACTGTGAGCAGGTAAATGAAGGGTTATTGTAGCCGGGGACTTTCCTGTGGAATGTGCAGTTAGTTCATTTTGTTGTCCTTTCGCAGTAAAAACTGATGAGCCTTTAGTTGAGTTGGTCGATACCATAATACCGCCTATTCGTTTGACGTTACTTGGGCTCAATAAAACAGTTCGTGAATCAAGGCTGGATGACTTGCCAGTCGAAAGAACAAATTTCTGCTGTGCAAGATAGGCTGATAACGCTGGCACGTTGATGGTTTTGGAATTGGATGTTGTTAATTGGAGGCTTGATGGAAGTCTTGAAATAGGGATGGTGATGGTGATTGGAACTTTTTGTGTTTTGGAATGTAAGGATTTGCTGGTGATTGTGGACGAAGAAGATGTTGGAGAGTTGAGTTTGCCAGTAGATAGTCCGGTGGTGATGATACGAGGTGGTTTCAAACGTGGTGTACGTATCTTGTTGATTTCTTGTTGCATGGCTGATACCTTCTGAGTAAGAGAAAACGGATGTGTATTTATACGTTTAACGTTTGTGTTGATTTTACTGCTTGTTGCTGGCGTTGATGAGGAGATTGTTGATATCGCTGTTTTGGAGTCCAACAAAGAGATGAGTTTAGATTTATTGTCGATTGTGGTGACATTTGCAGGTTGAGAGGAAGGCGATTGATCAAAGAGAGGTGATGGTGTCGAAGGTGTGGAAACTCCTGGTGATTGAAGAGGTGATCGACCATGCTCTGGTGTCAGTCCTGGTGAAGGGATCGGTGAATTTGGTGTACTTTTTGCAAGTACAGTTGCCAAAGTTTTGATGTCTTCCTCTGAAAGCTTTTGGAGAATGCTTTGTGCTTTTACATTTGCATCTGCTGAGCCAGCATTAACAGTTGGTAATGAAAGAATCAAATTGACCAGAGATGATGGGAGGTTGGGTATCAAGGGTTCCTCGATGAAGTTATTGATTTCTTGTGTCATTGCTGCTTCATTTGGTTGAAAGGATCCCTCTTCGACGAGTGCTTTGGGAGAAACTTCTCTCGAAACGGTTGGCGAGGCTACAGGTGTCTGTGTTTTCGTTTCCTTGACTTGATGCTGTGGTACTGTGTTGATGGTAGTGAAGTTTGGTGGCTTGGTAATCTTGGAAGAAGTATCTACTGTAGACTGAACAAGTCCGAAAGCTGTCGCTGAAGCAGTATTAGCTGTTGTTGCAGTACTGGTTGAGGCTGTCGTCACAATGTTGGGTTGGATACTACAGTTGGCTAACGATACAGTACTGAATGTACCGTTGGAGTTGGCGATCAAAGGTGTTTGAATGACTTGAGTAGTTCCACCACTACTGGTCAATTGTTGCAGATAAACAATGTTATTACCATTCTGAAGCTTAACATGACCACCTGAAGCACCAGACAGAACAAATGTACCTGACGACAAACGTTGAAGAGTTGCGGTCTGACCAATTCCACCAGCTTTGTTCTGTAAGGGAGTTGTGAAGCGCTGCCCAAGCAGATTCCCGGAACGATGTGTCCCAAGATTTGCAGTGAAGTTTTGCTGAGCAGTGTTTTTAGGTTTCTTGGAAACTTTCTTTCGAGGGGCTTTTTCTTTGCCACTGGTTGGTCTCTTTTGACCAGCCTTATGGAGGGTGGATGGTGAGGGACTTGGCACCTCCGTAGATATGACAGTTTGGTGAGAGATTGAAGAAGGCGTCATCAGGTTTTCACTTTGCATTTGCGTAACTGGGATGGGTGTACTGATACTCCCTACAAATAAATAGAAGATGTTGGAATATCATGGAGTTATTGTGGTTTATTACCCGAGTGAGAGGGTCGAAGTCTGTAATATGCAAATGCTGGAATCTGATTGGATAACAAAGTGACGTCAGCAGGCAATTACAGAGCAGTAATCGCCCGCTACGTCACTTTTTAACAAAAACTGCAATGACTTCACATGCCATATAGAAGAGACTTGCGATTCACAAACCTCAAAAGCCTTAAATTACACAAAGTTTTCTTGGAAATGCACATTTGGGACAAAGCATGGGTAATATAATCTATATAATAACTGTTCAGTCGTGCATTACGTCGAATAATGACGAATATTCTCCCGTAAATGCCCTCCCAAACAGTTATCATAGGGTTATTATTACCCGAGCGAGAGGGGCGAACTCTATAATTCACAAATGCTGAACTCTGATTGGTTTAAAGTGACGTCAATCGGGCAATTACAGACCAGTAATTGCCCGCTACGTCACTTTTTAACAAAAACTGATGAGGAGTGAATGACTTCACATGCCATATAGAAGAGACTTGCGATTCACAAACCTCAAAAACATTAAATTATACAAAGTTCACTTGCAAATGCACATTTAGGACAAAGCTCGGGTAATAATCTATATAATAACTGTTCAGTCGTGCATTACTTCGAATAATGACCTCTGTCAGGTAATGCCCCTGCAAGCTCGGGCATTACTTTGACATCAATCTTCCATAGTGCCCTCTCGAACAGTTATTATAGGGTTAGTACTCCTCCGTATGGATGTTTGTGCCAGTGTGTTAATAAGGTTACATTTTTTGCTGACATAAGCGTGCGAATAAAAATTAATTGGTTATAATAAGCTTAAATGCCTTTAATATTAATATATGTTCTCACAATTCACATGCAGGGAAATCATATCTACTATTTTCTTTTTATCATTTTAGTCACTAGTATCAACTGGACGTGTTTTGGTTGGCGAAGGTGTTCTAACCAAACTTTGTCGGAAGAAACCTAAGCCAAGACAGGTATAATCTCTCACATGATCATGGGCAATTTGAGTGGTATTCTTGGTGACTGCACTTAGTAATAAGCAAATAGGTTGTGCCTCTAAAATGCAAATGAGTCCAACTAGAAAATTCCAAATTTTCAGAGCTTTATTGGTGAATGCAGGAAGTTAAATCTGTTACACCTGTCCACATGAGTTCAGCAAAGAATTGCTACAGTGTTAACTTTTCTATTTTCAAAAATTAGTTGGCTGAAAAAATCATCAATATAGATATAGTAAACAGCTTTTCAGAGCTGTATCGCAGGAATTAACTGGTTTTTTTTTCTTCTAATTTTTGAATAATACTAAACACTATCTCATTCATACCCATTTAGGTAAATAGAAAAGTTATCTTTTATTGACTGTAAATGAATTATCTAAAATTGTGTCTTCTCTTCTTTAGTTTTTCCTTTTCAATGACATACTTGTTTATGGGACAATTTTGATCAGTAAAAAGAAGGTATGGAAATCTCTTATTATTTTGATTGGGTTCAAAGGTGTGCTTCTTGCCAGGATCCTTTTAAAATATATGGGTGGGTGGATAGATTAAGCGCACCCACGAATCAACAGCTAATATCACATTATTGGATTGAGATAAGATTTAAGATTCTTTGACAAAAATAATGAATCATCCAGAGAGATTTTAACTTTAGGAAATAAAAAATAAAACTTTCCAAAAGGAGATAAAACAGTCATTTTACTGAGGAGGGTCCGAAACTTCTTAAAAGCTATAAACGCTGTTCTAAGCCTTGTGGTTTGTAAATCCCAGCCCTGAAAAGTTCTAATATGGTATAGTATAGTTGGAGAAAAAAAAGTTGAAAATTTTGATTATTAATATTATTATTCAAATTAAATTTTTCAGTACACAAACCAACACATCATTCCACTACAAGAAGTTAAAATTATTACGCTAGAAGATGACGGAAGTGAGTATTTTAATAGAGTAGCCGACTACATTTTACATCGCAAAGAGTGTCTATCGTTTCTAATTCGCTGGTTTGATGAAAAAAAGTTAACAAAAAAGCATACAGTAAACGATTATTTTAGTATGCATATCAAATTATTTGTTTTTAGATTTCAAAAATGGGTGGCAGATCATTAGCCCTAGTAAATCATTTGCTGTGTATGCTGCTACTCCAACAGAAAAAGCTGAATGGATGGCTCACATTAACAAATGTATCAATGACCTTCTAAAGAAAAGTAATGTTTTTGTTTCATTCAATACGTTTTTTACACCCTTGGTTATAAGAGAAAACATGGAGCAAAATTTCCAAATTATTTTGAACTATCTAGCTAGTTTTATTTCACCTATTTGTTACGTAATTTTCAACCAATAGATTTGGTTTTCTTTTTTTCTAAGTGACTTGTTACGTCATTTTCAACCAATAGAATTATGTCATTTTCAAAATTTCGTTCGATGAGTGGAGATCGGCTTTTATGTTTCAATAAACAGCATATAATTCATCTTCCAATTTGAGACCACGTCGTTTTTAGTACAAAAGTCTCTAAATATTGCTTGAATAAAAGAGACAAATTTTTGTATCCATGCTTGGTTCTCCAAACTCTTTTAAGGGACTTTACTACGGAAAACTTGAGTGGCTCAAATTGGCAGCTCCACATCCTCCTCACAACGCTTAACTTTACAAATCTTCTTTTTACAGCTGGCAAGAAGCCATCAGGCGACGAAGCTGCTGTATGGGTACCTGATCAAAGTGCAAATGTTTGTATGCTTTGCCAGAAAACAAAATTCACAACCATTAACCGTAAGGTAAGCATTCTGCCTGAATAATAGCTCACGTTTATCGCGGTCCTTTAGTACAAAAGTCTCTAAAAATTGCTTGAATAAAAGAGACAAATTCTTGTCTCGATGCTTCGTTCTCCAAACTCGTTTAAGAGACTTTACTACGGAAAAATTCAATACATACCTCACGTTTATCGTTCGTTAGTATACTCTCTGTTTTGCCGTAAATTTCCCGTGTAGTAGTCTCTGCGGAGAAGTGTGGAAAATTCATTTTTTCTGCTGCCACCTGAAAAATCTCAAACTAGAAAAAGTGAATGGGAATAGACCCTCTGCGGAACTTTCCGTAGATATCGGTTCTGTTTACAGACATTAAGGTAAGGTACAACAGATTTTCTCGAGGATCAAATCAGGTCTCAGCTTTGAGCTAGAAAAGGTCGGTAGTTTCCACGTCAAGTATAACCTTGTTGTTTTCAATCACACAGCATCATTGTCGGCGTTGTGGCTCAGTAGTATGTGGTAATTGTTCAAGCAAGCGTTTTCTGATTCCTCACATCTCATCCAAAGCTGTACGCGTCTGTGATCAATGTTATGATAAGATGTCTTCTGGCGCTGTCAAGCCCGATGATCCTTTCGATAAAGCGACCGAAGGGAAAATTCGAACTGGTATTTTTTTTTTGAAACACTAGTTTTGAATTTTTAGCAATTCTAATAATGAACCATTTGATAAAGCGACCAAAAGAAAAATTCGAGCTGGTACTGATTACGTAATCTTTTCTACGGAAACGTCCCAAAAAGCTTCCTGTATAAAAGATTACGTAATGAATATATCGTGTTCGTGTCTTGTTATGATAAGATATCTTCTGGTGCTCGATGAACCATTTGATAAAGCGACCGAAGAAATTCGAACTGGTACTTTTTTATATACCTTAGGGTTACTAATTTTAGGGGATAGAAATGTTGGTGGTTTCGCCAAAAGTCTGCCAAATTAAGTTCCCGCCAAATTAAATTCCCGCCAAATAATTTTTTTTGATTATATAAACCCTGAAATGTGTTTTTGCTACATTTTTAACGGGTTTTGAGTATAAAATTTTCAGCAACGGCCAAATTTAATTCCCGCCAAAATTAGTTACCCTAAAGGGAAACTTATTTTTGTGATTGATTTCTTTGAGGGTATGGAGCTGCCAAATTGAGCCCATTGAAGTTTTCCGTAGCAAAGTCTCTTAAACGAGTTTGGAGAACGAAGAATCGAGACAAAAACTAGTCTCTTTTATTCAAGCGATTTTTAGAGACTTTAGTACTAAAGAACGACATGGGCAGATTTGGCAGATATGCTTTATAATTGTCTAGGATGTTTTAGAGCTCATATCTCTTGTGGAAGGGGCAAAGAGCCAATTCTAACAATCATTACAGTATCATTTTAAAGGGATTTTATCATTTCCAACTGTTTAAAATTTAATTTAGAATCCAATTGTTTTCATTATAAATCTTTCATTTTACCTTACTCTCTAGAATCAAAGAACTCTCTATCACGAAATGAAGCGGAAAAGCTAGCGGAGAGCGGCTCATCGGCCGAAGAGAGTGACGGTGAAGATGAAAGCGGAGGTGGAGAAGAAGAGGTAATTGCAAATAATTCATTTTTCAATTTGAGACCACATCGTTCTTTAGTACAAAAGTCTTTAAAAATCGCCTGAATAAAAGAGACAAATCTTTGTCTCGATGCTTCGTTCTCCAAACTCGTTTAAGAGACTTTGCTACGGAAAACTTCAATGAGCTCAGATTGTTTAGTTAAGATGATCAGATGAGATAAGATGATCAGATGATATATCTTACCGGACAAAAATGACTAATATTTTTGTCCGGCTAAAAACTCGGCTTTAGGCTATTTTTAACCGTTTAGTCGGACAAAAGTGACTAAGAAATTTGGAGGTGACTAAAATTTAGTTTGATCAATAATATTTTGTCCGAATAAAGTTTTGTCCGATAAGGTATAAGTTAAGTGTTTCTATTCTAGCCAACATTTTACGAGGACGATGAGACTAAAGAGCCAGCAAGACCCAATGGTCCTCCAGCAGCTACTTGAACTCGTGAGAATTTCATTCGAAAACATTGACATCACTACTTCTGGGAAATGAAATAAATTAAGGTTTGTTCCTTGTTGACTTCACGCCTTCCGCCCGCAGGTCCTTTTGATGGGCATAAAGGTATGCTTTTGAAAATTTTGTTATTAAATGTTGAACAAGTAATTTGGGAAGCTTTAATAAAGTATTTTTTTGCATTTTTTATAGTTTTTTCTATTAGAATTTTAATTGAACTTTTTATAGAGTCTTAACACTTAAGAAAGTTGAAGTAAGTTCCAGATATTTCTTAATTGGACTGGATATTTCTAAGTTAAATGTTATATTTTTTTATTATTAATCTTTTCTAAAAAAAATAATTGTATATTTTATTCTTACGACTGCCGTATTTCTTCCTTTGACAATCTCGGATATCCAAGGATATCCAGTGGGGTCCGAAATTTCCAATATCCTATGATAACCAGGGGTTAGAATCTGAAGACCAAAGATATCTATGGGGTGGGCTTCAAAGTTTTCAATATCTTAGGATATCCAGGGGGGTTTGTGTTAAGAAAAATCGACATCCTCAACAGTGGGAATTTTGGAGTTTTTATAATACAACTTCAAGATTGGTTACCATTTGATTAGAAATCGACCAACACTATCATAACCAGGATTTAAAACATATTTTGAAAATCAAGAATCCCAGTAGGCGTAGAGCGTTTTTCCAACAAATAACGTTTGGACGGTTTAAACAACTCTGTTTGGACGTTAAAACAACGTTGCGTTCCTTCTCAGTAGGAAATCACATGCGACCATGTTTGCTGTTTAATCTTTGGTATTGATTTTAATTTTTTCAGATAATTATGATATGTTACCGCCGCACATGTTGTTGAAAATATTTTTATAGGGTACATATTTTTTTATTAATTTAGTAATTGAATATAAGTTAAACTCTTTTTGTTTTTTTATTTTGAAAGATTTTTTTGACGACTACATTCTTAGTGAAGCAGTACTGTAGAATTTTCATGAAGCTTTTTAATGCAATTTTGTTTAGGTCAAGGTCACGCTTTTGGCATAATTGTCCAAGTTAGTCCCTAGTTGGTCGGTCCGGATCCTCAAAAAGTCTACACATCTTCAAAATTACAGACTAAAAAAAAGGTTTGACAAAAAGTGGTTTAAGAATGTGACAAAATGTTTTTAAGCTTTCTTAAAAAAAGTTTTCATTTTATGCAGAATTTTTTATTTGACCTCTTTAACCCAAACTCTTTTTTTTTTAAGTGCACCAAACGGTTTGAATAAATCGAACACCAAAAACCGTTTAAACCATGGACGTTTGATTAGTTAAAAAGCTTAAAAACCAGAAGGTTAAACGTGTTTGAACACTGTGGAGCTAGTATAGGTATAAACTGTTTATTTCTATTTGGTGTTTGGCCATCAAATATCAAACAGAAAGAAACAGTTTATACCTGAGTTTATATCTAAATCAATACACTATTTTTCTTTTATAAGTTTTTCATAGAGTTCTTCATAGTTTTTGCTAAAATTTACCACCAAATCTGAGGCTCGATGTTCTTATAAAATTGTTCTTATAAAAGAAAAAGAGTGACAAACATTTGAAGTTTAATTGTGTGTTTTGAAACCAGCTATCCGCTCTTTTGTTCGTTCCGGTTGGACAAACAATTATATTGTTTACAAACAATAGTCTTTCTCTATTCAACCGAAGAGCAAAAGTTTGTTCAGGCATACGCAGGTATAGCACGTCATCTTGCAATTCAAAATCTGCTGTGAAATAATTTCGCAATATTAGAGCATCTTTTTCTCTTCTAAAATGCCACACCCCCTTTTTGAACAACCCAATTTCTATTCCCAAACAAGCCATTTTTTATTCAAACTTAATTTTAATTTGAAGTTTTTAATCCTATTTTGATTGAATTATAAAATTATATCATTTTTTCAGTTTATAGGTCTAAAAATTAAACCCCTCAAAAAAGCTACTGGTTGACTTTGTAAAGCTTCATGGAAAAAAATGAAGGTTAGATTTAGATACTTTAGTCTTTTCCACTGAAAATTTTCTCTACTGAAGCACGCAGCTGTTCTTCTTTGTTTTATACTTAAAGGGAGATTAAAAAATTTCAAAATCTTCTATTTTACTTTAATATGTTAAAACTGCACTTTTTCCAAATTTTTCTTTATAGTTTTAGTTTTGGGTTGTACAACTACAAGAAATGTAACCCAACTTTTTGTCTCACTTTTTGTAGGAATTAAAATCAAAATGAAGAGAGGTGACGAATGTTTCATTTGCGAAAGGAAGGAAGGAAGAATGATGGTCAGGTGACTGTCGTGCTTAAAATATATTTTTTTTGTTTTTTTCTTGTTTCCAGGTTACAAGTTGATTGAAAAACGCCTCTTTTCAGTGGCGGATATAAAAGGTTTTCAAAAGTTTTGTTGGCGGAGAGTGTTGCTTTTGTTCATATTCCTTATTTGGAATTCAATCGATACTCTCCGTCAAAGATTTTGAGTATCTGTTTTTCATATCAATGACAAATCATATGGAGAGAAGAAGAAGAAAAAGGTGCGTCGACAAAATTAATCAAAGGAAAATAATTAATGAGCATTGACAGAAATTGCATTCAGCGATAATAAAAAAATATTCAGAAGCCGCGTTTGAATGCAAAAAATCCCGAGGTTTATTCAGCATTGAATGCTAAGCACGTCTCTCGAAGACGGGGGTTTGCTTCCATTTGTATTTTTATAAAGTTTCATCTTTTCAGTGGCGTTGAATTTGAATGTTTCTCCACTTTTTCATAGGGTTTTGTCGCGTGATCTAAAGTCAAGAAAAAAGACTCTCAAGGCTTTGATGGTAAAATATAATGACATAATGTTTATTTTGGACCCAAACCAAACCCCCGTCTCTCCATGCTGAATATGAGGAAGCCATTTGTTGAGTACATATTACGGACGTTGGATGAACGCTGTGTGGACCTTTGGAAACAAAAAACAAAACAGTATTCATAATTAATGGTGCACACTTGCTGTATAGAAATGTTTTGCCCTCTCTTCATCTCTCAAGCAAGCAAACAAAAAAAAAATTGATGATATGAAGAAATCAGGGGAATTGATAGCTTTTCACAAAACAAATTGATACAGTTTCAATTTGGTGAAAGACTTATATAGAGCTTTGTATCAATATCATATTAAACATACAGTCCATTCTTGTTCGGAGTTGGATTATTTTTTCTCAAGGTGAATACAATAGGAGAGGATCATTCTTCAGTCAGATCGCATCAATACCAAATTCACCTTTCCCTACAGCGAGGAAAACTGAAAGACAAGAATACGCTATTTATCTTAAAAAGGTAACAACTTCTACTTTTCAATTTTCTATATTCTTTCTCTTGTTTAATCAATTATTGTGTCTCTCCATCAATTCTTCACTCTTTATTATCAAATCCTATTCTGTATTGTATGTATGGTCCAAAACGATCTATTTATTTCTATGAAACCTTCTATATATATGATATATTCACATGTCCTACAGTCTTGGAGGGATATTCTCATACTTTCAGTCAATTGGAAATTATTAAATATTCCCATAAGAAGGTCACTACAAAAAGTCCCTTTTTTGTTTCTGTTCTGTTTGTTTACTCACTTTGAGCATGACCTGAGCATAATTTTTTTTTGCAGCAAGCTCAATTATAAAAAAATGTTTAATGCATCTACCGGCGTTTGAAACAAAAAACTATCATATAATTCAAATTGAAAGTTCGAATATTATGAGACATAGCCATGGTTCTCTCATCTCCTCAAGTTCATGAATGATGAAAATTTTACACATGCTATGTTGCAAATAATATTGGCCTATGTACAAGACAATGATTTCCAAAAACGGCTCCACACTGCTCCAAACTTTTTGCTTTCTATTTTGTTGTTTAGTTGCTAATTAATCTCAATATGGCAGGGTTCCCTGGGAATTGGGCTGTTTTTAAATCACCCAAGAATTTCTTCTTCAATCTCCTCAAAAAGTGAAAGTTTCTTCTCAATTACCCTCGATTTTCTTCATTTTTGAGAAAATAAATGTTGTAGGAACCCTGCTTAGCGAAAACCAACGAATACATACATGCTCTAAAGTTATTCTAAAAACTAAAAACGTTGTCATCTACACCATACTATATAATCTCATTGTGTGATGAAAAAACCATGTAGATAATGCGATAAAATATAGAAACCAAAAGTATCCAAGGTTATGCATGTACTGTACTTAGATACGAGGTTGTAGACCCGCCAAAACGAGACCACTCAAGTTTGGAGAACAAAACATCGAGAACAAAACATCTTTTTTATTCAAGCGATTTTTAGAGACTTTTGTACTAAAGGAGGACGTTACAAACCATTACAATCTTGAATTCTCTTTCCACCTTAGATGATACGAACGACGGGTAGCAACCCCAATTCACCATACCTTCCACAAGAATCACCCAATGAGGTTCCACAAATGCCCAAAATGATGACCATGACTACATCTGCTCCAAATTCAGCCATATCTAAATCAGAAAATAATGTGCCAGCACTTATCCAGGCAGATGCGAACTCGAATTACCAAGCGGCACAACAAGCAGTCCAAGCCACTTCCTCCTCTGTCAATACTCATCAAATCATGCATCCCATTGTGAATTCCATACCACACCCGCATCCACATCCACATCCACATACACTCCCACCGCCACCATCGTCTGTGGGTCCACCAGGAAGCCACCAAGGAGGAGAGGTAATGTAATTGTTTTATTCTGAATGTGTACATCTGAAAAATAGTTAACTTTAACAAGTCCTTGAACTTTATTATTATTGTTATTTTTTTATTATTAATTTATTTTCAGTTGGTAAAAAAACGATAGGACCTACTGTCCTAAATAGTTACAGAATCAACCGTTATTAACCGTTACTCGAAATACGGCAGTTTTAGCCAATCTGAAGGTGATTAACCTCAAAATTTTCTCATCGGACCCAACCATGGTGGAGATAAGAGTAGACTATTTTTTGTCCATATTCTATTCCAAAATCTGAAGAATATTTTTTCAACCGTCCTGAAAAATAGGAAAAGTTCATTGCGAAAAGTCCTGAACTTTGATTTTGAGTGGTCAATGGACTTTTTAAAATTGCAGAAAATCGCCAAAAACACAGTATAACTGCCCTCTTAACCCCATAATGCTTTTGAAAGTGGTCTGTTGGTATATGGTAGCAATAGCCGACCTTGTATACATGATCATCGAAGGAAGAAGAACATTTCTAAAAGTCTACAGACCTTTTGACCTATTTGATGAACTTCAAATCTCTTCCTCCATTTAGGTTGAGGAAGATGATGATCACGTGAAACGACCAATGAATGCATTTATGGTATGGTCGCGCACAGAACGAAGAAAGTTAGCACTCAAGTTCCCCAACATGTTGAATTGTGAGATAAGTAAGTTGTTGGGTGCAGAATGGAGTCGCATGTCAGACGAGGATAAATCACCCTACGTTCAAGAAAGCAAAAGATTAAGGACGATCCACAGTCAAAAATATCCTGATTACTCTTACAAACCGAGACGCAGAAAACGAAAAACACAGCAGAGTCAACCACCCTATCCATCCATCAATTTCCAAGGTGGTTCCGCTAACATCCCGCCACCTTACCAATACCCATCGGCTGGTGGCTTCGCTAAAATGTCATCCGATGCTTTCAAAATGTCTGGTTTTGGCGGCGGTGAAAGTAGCTTCCCGGTTCCACCACTTAACGATCCAGGAAAGGCATTGAGTTATCTTAACTCGGCGGCTATCGGTCTTCCGGATATGAAATCGTACTATAGCCTCACACCACCCGGTTCCGCCCTCTTCCCACCCTCCTCTTCAAATAGTTACACATCACTCTCGCTGGGAAACCCGCCCACCAATCTGTACTCTTCGTCAAACGCATACATGCCAGCCATGTTCAAGGATGGACCAAGTCACTATTGAGACATCATCTCAGAAACATCCGATTCAAAGACATTTTAGTTGAATCTTTGGTCTTTTAACCAAGACCAAGTGTATTTGCGAGTGAGTTTGCAAGCCCCAGTTGTAAATTTTGATATTTTAACACAACTGTATTTAAAGACTTCTGAATGTGACACAAGCACAATATTCCTTCTTAGCCATGAAATGATGAGCTTTAACACAATGTGAAAAACATCTGATTCAAAGACATTTAGTTGAATCGTTGGTATATTAATTCGATGTATTTCAGTGACAGTTCGCAAGGCACCAAATAGCACTCAACTGATGATAACTAGTAAGACATCGTAAACAACTCCTGTTGAAAAATAATTTTTTAACTCGGACGTTTTATTGTGTGCAGCCCAAGCATGCCAGCATATTTTAAATTTAAATTTAATTAATTTAAATTTTGGCGGAAACTTATAATGGCGAATTTTTAATAAAATCCGCTAATTCTTATTCTTAATCTTTTAAAGTAGATCTTTCATATTTCTACTCTCTGATACCCATTTTGGAAGCAAACCATGGAATCTTTTCGCATGTGTTCAGATTTTACTCAAGTTTTCCGTAGTAAAGTCTCTTTTTAAAACGAATTTGGAGAACACGAAGCATCGAGGCAATAAAATTTGTCTTTTTTATTCAAGCGATTTTAGAGACTTTAGTACTAAAAAACGACGTGGTCTCAAATTGGGAAATGAATTTAGCATAGTTCGAAGGATTGATAAAGAAACTCGATATTCATGATGTAATCTTTTATGTGGAGTCATAATAAATGCCTCGATCTTTTCCTGATGTTTCTGAACAAAAGATTACATCACCAATATCATGAAAATTTAGGTCTTTATTATTGATGATATCCATTACGTAATCCTTTCTACGGAAACATTCCAAAAAGCCAGATGCTTGTCACTAGTTTTATTGTCAAAATTACTAAACTAGTGGCAAACACCAGGCTTTTTAGGATGTTTCCGTATAAAAGATTACGTAATGGATGAATCTCTCAGTTTTTATATATCTCTTAAGCTGGACTTTTTTGTACATATTTTCTGCTGCATTTATTATATAAAATAATTTTTTTGTGTATAAAATCTATTGTAAATATTGCATTCATATCATATGTAAATTTCGATAGCTTCGTAGATAAAGATTTTTGACACAAAATGATTTGTATACCAATATATTCACAATGTCTTTTATCTATCTACCTACGTTTTAGGTTTAGGCCGGTTAGCTCAGTCGGTAGAGCGCTCACCTTACAATCTAAAGTTTGTAGGTTCGATCCAGGTCATCGTCCACTCACCAAATGAGTAGCACAAAACAGGAATTGTGTGATAAGTCACTGGGAGCTGACGGGGAGTGGCGCTCCGCTTCAGTCTAAATCTACCCATAGTAGTCTAGCACTACGAAAGAGGTATAGATTTTCCCCCTTAGTTTTAGACTTTTTATGTTTTAGACCTTTAAATTGAAATAATTTAAAACGCACAGAAACGAGGGAACCAATCAGTAGTCTTGATTCCAGGGAAAATTCCGTCTACGGCTGAGTGATTTCATCCTATTTCAGAATGAGAATGATTAGGTAATGAGGTAAGAGAATGATTCATATTTTTCTAATTCTAATTCTAATTATTTGATACGGCTAATTACGACACCCCGGGTGACCTCTGGACGACTGTCTGGGGCTTAATCAGACAGGGGAAACCTCTGGCACAATAATTCAATTCCAGGATAAGGAAATAGAAAGCACATATTATACCTATTAAGTGCGCTAAAAACACAATTGATCTCAGCAAGAATCAGGCGTTTGCCGCAGCGCACAGGTCTCAAACTCTTCAAGAAACCCACCAGGTATGGAATGTTTTCCAGAGGTTTGCCCCTGTCTGGTCAAGCCCCTGAACAGTCGTCTACTAGAAGCCGTACCAAGCTAAAAATTCTCCTTTTGAAAATTCACTGTCGATTCCTCTACTACCCATTAGCTTTTGCCTAATACAAGGACGTTATTAAATTTAGGTTAAGTTTTAGTGTTGTACTGCCTCGTACTGCTGAGAGTGAAATCAAAGTCTTTGGTAAAAATCCATTCATCATCAGCTTTTCACTTTCTTTCTTCTTTTTTTCCGCTCGGCCCTGCGCCCCCTGCCGCCATTGTCTTTTTTTATGCGCCCATTTCTAGCTGCCATATTCCATTTTCCACATGGCGAGAAAAATGTTTCCGTGCAAAGATGAACTTCCCACCCTAGAAAGCGGAAGACTGTTCCGCAATTGATTTTCGTTGAGATTTTCAAGGAATTTCTAGAGCATGTAAATGCAAAAAGTACGGTAACGTCTAACCTGGTGTAGATGTCGAGCACAAAACGTTACTGAGGAATATTTTGATTTTACATCATTTGCATTTTCAAGGCTTTAGTTTCAAGCAGATGACTCAAGAAATCAAGGTACTGTTTTATATTAGAAATGGCTAACGAAGATTTACAAGAATTGATCAATACTGCATTCAAAGAAGAAGAAATTGAACTTGGTGATCTTGCCAAGAAAATTCATTGTCAGTTTAGTAAACCAAAAAATGAAGAAAACTTTTCGATGTTGGTTTTGGTTGAATCATTATCAATTCCTTTGACAAGTCAAGATGTTGAAACAAGATTGAAAGGAACAGCTTTGCTTTGTCATTATCTCCATGAGTAAGTAAAATTCCTTTGGATATTCATCATTCAGAGAATCCATGCCCAAAACACGTCGTTCTCGCAAGATTGTATAATCAAACAGTTTTCAGAACTTTATAAAAAACAAATTAAATTCCTGTGAAAAGCTGGAGTAGATACTAGTTACATGGAGTAGGACAGTCCAGTCAACTAGATCAAAAACATATCATTTTAATAGCGAACGTCAATGATTTTTAAATGATGTTTGAAACGCTAGAACTTTTACTTGGTTATTAAAAAATAATTAGCGCTCTCGTGTCACAAAGCTTTTGAACAATTGGGCAGAAAGTGAAAAAAACTTTAGTTGCAAGTTATGATAAAATGAACTAGCGGTTTTGAATGATTCTTTCACTAACGATGTGAAATATTTCAGCAAACATTTTAAAGGGAGATTGCGCTCCATAAAGACAACCCTGTACACCACCAGACATTGTCAAGCAGTTAAGGAAACTAGCCACTTTTTTATGATCAAATGACGCTCAATTTTGGTGTGTTTAACAAAAGAAAGTAGTGAAAGATCAATATAATTTACCTTCTACATCTCAAAACCATTGTAAGGCAAGTTGTGGTGAAGTTTAAGCTTATAAATATAGATGGCAGCTTGTATCAGCTAGCAAATGATGTATTTTCCTTCATCCCCACAACTTGTCCTCATTGAAAACAAAGAAGAAACATGAATCGTAACTCTACGGAGAAGAACTTGGTCACATGATCCCGTATCCCGTATGATCTCGTTTTTCAATTGGTCCTTGATGGTCTACAATCAGCCACAAATCACGAGTCACAGAGCCGGAGTCAATGGACTGCGCTCGCTCCGTGTGTAAAACACCAATCGAGAAACTCCAAAACAATGAAAAAAAATCATGGTGCTGTTGAAGCGGTAATATTTAGAAGCACGCAGTAACAAAGGTGTTTTTTGGAAAGGTGGATATTTTGGGATTTGAAAATGGAATATCTTGAGACCTACTAATAAACAACCCCTCATTTTTTTCATAAAGGTAAGGGCTTTCAACTAAAATTGGTTTAGTTTAGAAAAGATGTTAAGAGAAATTTCTGCCCTGACCTCCCTTGTAGGGGTGACGGATGTCAAATTTCAAATTTCATGCCAGGTGATGAGGCACGCGCTGAAAATTATTGTCAGTTGTTTCAAAGTATGACTTTAAGGAGCGCAATCTCCCTTTAAGGCTAAAATCAAGATTTTTCACCAAGCAATTTTTCAGGAATCACTAATAAGATAATAAAATACATTTTCGCTTGTAAGATAAAGTGCAAGTTACTTATGTTGTAATTAATGTTGCGATCGTGTGTGATTCAATGATTCTATTGTTTTAGATAAATTACCATGGTAACGGCAAATTTCTAATTGTTTGTGCGTTACAATATCATCAATATACCACTCATTTGGGAGCATAAGTATGACAAGCAGCTTTCTAAATTCTCAACCATTGTTAATAAAAATTACTTTAACGCTTGTTCATACACTCACTCTGCAGAGATTTTTTAGAATGCTTCGGGCCTCACGCTGAACTAAAAATTGGAAAGGCCCCGTGCATGGGCCAGCGCAATCTCAACTTTCGGGAAACGAAAATGCTAGTCAATGTGTAATTTCAAGACTAAATCGCACTTAATGTTCAGGGCAGTCTGCCGAGTTTTATTTTGAAGCCCGAACATGCTCCGAACAGGCCCAAATATTTTTGATCAAATATGAACTTTGAGTATTTTTTGAATTCAAGCACTTTAAAGTGTTTTCATTGGTCAAATCTTTCCTTGTGGGCAGCCATAACATGATCTGAAAACTGGTAGTGTAGTGGTTATCATCCTCGTCTTCTGTGTAGGACGTTTGAGTTCGATTCCCACTGATAGAGGAATTATGTGGCGGAAAAAGTCCTTTAAGCCCTTGTCGGGTTTTTCAAAAATTTAGAAAATTTAGTTTCCTACAATGGAGGTTCTGTCACTCAACTGTCGGGGGCATTGGCAGGGTCTTGAAAATTGTTGGAAATTTGAACTTGCAAACAAAAATACGTAAATAATTATGATAGACCTAAAATGACGTCACAACATGCTAAACCACGGGCATAAGTACACACATGTGTAAAAATTATAGTTTAGCGTGTACAAACCTCTAGCACAATGCAGACATTGTACTATACAATGAAAACGAAACGTCACTGTGATTACACAAAGTCAACATTTCCAGAAAGTTTCTGTAACCTAAAAATTGTGGGTGGGATCTGTGGGTCCTCCCAATTGATAAAAGATACTAGTATTGACTTTGTTGAAATTTTACATTACAATAAATTGAAATTGTTCCACCACATAAATTTAAAGTAGTTAGAATTTTCAAAAAAAAAAGTTGTTACAGTATTTTTTCAAAAGTTGACATTAGAATTAAAGAAGTAGTTTTTTAAAGTAGTAGTTTTCGATTTTGTAGTGGTTGTCATACTCAGCAGTGCTACCATTTTTAATGTTTTTATTTGAAGCCTTAGTAAGAAATAAAGATTTAAAAACAATATAAAAGTGATATATATTTCAGTCACGTATCTAGGAAACTTTCTATGTGAGCCACATATTAAAAAGTGTAATCAAACGTCACAAAACAGGAATATGCTTCTTTAGAGCTATGAATGAATATTGAAAGATAAGTGAAACTGGTTTACAAAAGTTACAGTAAGTTTGGACTGGACATAACTTGCTTGATGATGTCATTGACACTAATATTCAAGCCTAGGGAAAGAGATCCAAAACTCTTTATGTTTTCAATTTTTTCTTGTTAAAGTTTTATGTTGCAGAATTATTTAGTTTAGGGTAGTTTTTGTTGTTTGCAATTGCTGTAACACTAGAGTAAATATTTTTCTTCTCCTTTTTATAGATGCAGACCCAATGAGTTGTTGGAGAAAGAGATTGAAACAATGATGTTGTTTTTATGTGACCGCTTGAAAGATCATCACAAAATCCAACCATTGGTTATCTATGGCTTCTTAGGGGTTGTTTCACACCATCCTGTACCTGACCCTCTCATTTTGCAAATGATCAGAGCAATTTTTGCTGAAGTTCATGTCCAGTCGTTGGTACAGGCTGATCGTTATAATGTCTTCAACTTGTTTGGGAACCTGTTGAAATTGAAACTCAGTGTGTTGAAACAAATGTCAGCAGATTTTGTATTTGGATTCATTCAAGCCGTGGACGGCGAAAGGGATCCAAGAAATCTCATCCTATGTTTCCAAAACTCATACATTGTCTTGAGAGAGCTTGACTTTTCATTGTTTGTGGAAGATTTCTTTGAAGTGCTTTCTTGTTATTTTCCAGTTGAATTCAATGCACCCAAAGAAAATGATTATGGAGTAACAAGGGAACAGCTGGTTGAGAATCTGCAAAAGTGTTTATGTTGCGCATCTGCTTTGGCCCCTTACAGTATTCCATTGCTTGTTGAGAAACTATCCTCGGACATGACCGAAGCAAAAAGAGATTCCCTGGCCATCATGACCAATATTTTACCAGAGGCTGGGTCTAACCTTCAGCTTTTTGTCAAAGATGTCTGGATGTGTATTCGAAAAGACTTCTTATTCAGTGAGGACGAAGATTTGAAAAAAGATTATGAAAAATTTATTAGAAAATTTGTTACATCTCTGGCAGCTCTCGATGATACGACAGAGTTGACTCATTTGATGGAGAATTTAATGAAAGATTGTGGTCAAAGTTTGAAAGATCCTGACATGTCTATTGCCCAACAATGTGGACGTTTGATCTCCGTATTTGCTAATACATCTTCTATAGTCGACGAAACCATACTTAAACGTCTATTAAAACCAACAGAAACAGCTTTACAGAAGAATGTGTCACCCAGCCAACGTTCTGTTTGTCTAGAATTTGCACACTATTTATTATCAATCAGCATTTCCACAATATCTGCTGATTTACGTCAACAATATTTTGAATTTGCAGAGAACATGGCATCTATACTATTTGAAAGTTTAAAAGGAGACGAGAACACTAAGCTATCCAATGCTTCTGTCACGTGTTTGACTAAGATCATGGAAGTTCAACATTCAACGCCGGGCGTTTCAACCATTATAGACGCAGATCTCATCTCTCAACACTTCTTTAATATGCTATTCAACAGTATCAAAGATTCGTCAACAGGACCACTCAAAAATTTCATGCAAATGCTATGGACCCTTCATCCGTCACATGTTAGAGAAAGGTTTCTGTTTCCTCTCCAGCAATTGAATGCTGCAAAAGCAGTTGTTTACCTACCATTGTTCTCCCATACCTCTTGGGATGATGAAGCCAGTATTTTGAAATATCTAATCAACTCGATATTACCATTAATCGATTCTGAAGATACTGAAATTTTTCATAAATTCGTTTCTTGTTTCTGCGACTTGATTACCAAAATAAAAACCTGCTACATGAGAACAGACTTTCTGGATGCTCTAATTGAAAGCATCAGTTCGAAACAAGAATTCCTGAAGAAAAGCCATTTGTGGGGTTTCTGTAGAACTCTCGTATGCTCTTTCTACAACCTTTCATCGTCCACTCAAAAGGAACTGATTACAGAGACTAAGAACTCGATCGAAGAGCCGACCATCTCCTCTTGTAACGTGAAAGACATTCTTATAGTGTTTTGTTCTTTATATAAATCAGACAAGAGTGATTTGTTAGATGACGTTGCTCTGTTTGAAAGGTTTCTTGTTAAAGCTGGCAACAAAAGCAAGAATGATGTGCTACAAACGTTGCTTGGCTTGTCTCTGGCTTTAATGGTAAACCGGTTTAGTGGTAAGAATGCATTCATCTTCCAATTTGAGCCCACGTCGTTCTTTAGTACAAAAGTCTCTAAAAATAACTTGGATAAAAGAGACTTAACTACTGAAAACTTTAGGGGTCTCAAATGGTCAAGATCCACAGCTTCGAGTAACTGTTTGTGCGGTTTTTTTGGATTCCTTTTCCTGGGATAACTCGGTCATAAAAATACATTGTGGCTTGGAGATATGTCTTTAAGACTTACTACAGTACAGGGTCTGCACCCCAGAATCCTTGTTTTTTTTATTTGCCCTAGCGTCTGAAATAGTTTTTGTAAATTCAAAAACACACTTGCTGGGTTCAATTTCAGTCCCTAATATAACAAGTTTTCCTGGCCAAAAGCACCCTTTAAAAAACCTGTACTTTGTTAATTGTTATTGCATTGTTTTGAAATAGTGTTATTTTCAAAACGTTTTCAGTTTTTTACTCACCTGTTTTATTTTAACATTAATTCATGATATTCGTGACGTAATCTTTTATACGGAACCATCCTAAAAAGCCGGGTGTTTGCCACTAGTTTTGAATTTTTAACAAAAGAAATAACGCCATGGATATCATGAATTCCCAATATTCATTTTTTTCACTGGGTTGTCAAGTTCTATATCTTTATCGAACAACATCTTTACACATTCTACTCTTTTAGCTTCTTCTGAAGTCGAATCACTGTTGGAAGATTTCGATGGTAATTCGAACGCTATCAATCGCTTGTCTTGGATAGTCAAAGGGTGCGTATCCAGCTGGCAACCCAACACATCCAAATTCCTGAGCAAGCTGATCGAATGTCTAACCAACGAACACACTTCTCCTCAAGCAACGATAGGCTTCGAGTTGTTGTGTTGCCAAAGTGACGAGTTCGTTGAAGGTGCCAATTGGTCGAAAAGGTTGATGAGTCGGCAACGTTTTTCACAATTCGTTTTGCCACAGTTGATTCAGCTCTACCACGAAGGCGGTGACTTGACCAGGTCGTGTATCCTGAAATCCATATCGTTCACACTGCAAGCAACACCCAAGAAAATATTGATGCCCTACTTGAATAAGGTAAGTTTTTTTTAAATACGTTCGTCGTTTAATTGTAGTAGGTATGTGTAAAAATTATTTTGCAAAGAGTGTCTGAAATTGCTCCAAGAAAAAAAGATCAAACTTTATCTGAGGATATTTCTTGGCAACCAATACTTCAAAATTTGATCTATCTTTCATGAAGGTTATTATAAGTACCAAAAGTCAAAAAAAGTCTTTCCAAAATGTACATCATGACACTAAATGACATCTGAGGCTTAACGCCAAAGGTACAGTGCCAAATATTTGGTATGTGAAGACTTCCTTAGAAGATCTAAGTAGTCCATTTTTAAGTCTTTTAGTGTTCACTTAACTCGCCGCAGGTCATTGAAAGATCTAGAGTTTAATGGAATTTGTTTTTCGTGGAATTCATTCAGAACAGAAAAGAAAAGATTTTTTACTTTTGCTACTGACAGTTTCTTGCCAAAGGGCAATCAAATTTCATGTCTAATTTGTTTAAGCTGAGTAAACTTACTCATTCGCAGTTTTCGCGGAAATTGTGAATTCTTCACTGGGAGATATCCTTCTGAGAAATGCAATTGCCAATAGATTGTATTCTTTGGTACTTTGCACAACAATTATTTTCTTGGATGTGGAAACATGCTACAGAGTTCTTAGAACATATATGTATAAAGCAACTTTTATTTATCGCTGTTTATCGGTAAAAATGATAACAAACACAACAAAAATTAAATACTTTCGGCAAGTGATTGTAACAGTTTTAACTTAAAATCATCTGTTTCGAATTCAAACTTGTCTAGCATTTAAAAGTCTCACTTTTAAGTTTCAGATTTGAAAATATCCTTTTTTATGTATAAATCAACAATCTCTTCTTCTTTATAATTTTGTTCCGCGTTTTTTTATTCAACTGCAGTGACACTTGTGTAGAGGCCTTGTTGGGTGCCCACCTAGACTCGACTGAAATCCTTTTGACTTTGATTTTGTTTTGATTTTTGGCAAAGATTTGGTAACTTTTTTAATGTGTCACGCCTTATATTACATGGAGATAATGCTCCACCTTTTCTGTCCTACGTTTTCTTCATCTATTTCTTCATTCCTCTATTCATAACAAAATGAAAGCTGGCCATGTATGCGTATGTAGCCTTTTTGTACAAATAATACTATTAGATTCTACTATGCTGTTGATTCAGCTTCAACAGTATCGTTGTTATAATTTTGCAATTTCTTTTTTCAATTAGAATATATAGAAGAAAATTAGACGAAAAAAAAAATAAACGTACAACTGTTTGTTCGCCAAAACAAAAACATATTAATGTAAAAAGAAACTTTCAGCTCTAAAAAATAGTAGCATAACGGGACGCTCTTTTCTGACTTTGCTTTTCTCTAAATTTTTGCCTCTTCATGTGAGGATGGAGAAAACAGTTAAGCGTACACGTTTGAAACAGTTAATAAAATTTGCTTGTCAAAATAAAAATATAATAGTGTACAAAATATACTTTTCTGGGTGTTGAAGATAGTAGTTTAATGGGACATTCGATAGATAAAGCAAGAAGAAAGAAACTTATCAATTATACTTTGTTGAAATTAGGGAAATCTGGTGTATTGCATAGTCAATTAGTAGAAATATTTCGTTTAGGCCATCGGTACAAAATCATTGTTTCCGGTCAGTAAAATTTTCTCCACCCGGGCGGCCGGGAATTTTTTTAAATATTTTGTAAAACTAAAACTGTTTGGAAGTTTTCAAGCTGAATTGCCGTATCTGTTTCTCAAATCAATCATCTTTGGAAAAATGCAAAGAACATTTTTGTTGAATTTAAGCCTGATTGTCAGATTTTAACAGTCCAAAAAAAAACTTCCTTAACACCGGCCGGTTGTCTCGTTAAAAAATTTCACCGAGCCGCGGACCGGAAACAATAATTCTTTTTAGGATGATCTTAGATTGATTCTAACTGATGACACGACGATGTCTGGCACACCACACTTTTGTATTATAGTGATACGTATGGTAACTATAGACTATGTAAATAGTAGAAGCCATTTCTTATTTTCTTTTAGTTGGTCCCATTGCTGTTACATTCACTGGAGAAAGAACGAGCTGAGAATGTACTTGCGTCCACCATCATCACCATCATATCGCTGACCAATGAAAACCAACAGGTCATTCAAGATCATATTCAAACGTTGATTGGACGTCTCCTGAACGTTGTGACGCACAAACGAATGAATGTTCGCATAGTGAGTTTACGATGTTTGATGAAACTTTCGACGTACCGTTACCACGATGTAGTACCACTTAAGAAAGAAGTGGTTAAACGGATAACACCCTTGCTCGATGATCCGAAAAGACTGGTCAGGAAGGAAGCCGTTACCTGTTCACATGTTTGGCATTTAGTTGCATAGAAAATGAGACGGTTTTTTTATATATATCGAGTTAAAAAGTTCGAGTTAACTGACTCGAAAAATTAGGGGGCGCCTTCTTGAATTTGCGAGTTAACAAATTTTACGATGACGTAAAAAAATTGTTTTTGTGACGTCATAAATAGGTTAACTCGAACTTTTTAACTTGACTTTTTCGAGCCTCTGTCAAATGTTTGACTTTATGCAAGTAAATGGGTTATCGACATTATATCACTTATGGGTCATTAATTAAAGTGATTATGGACTTTGGACGATCGCCCCTGAGAAAAATCTTGGATGTTCCACGCAGACTTCTTTGGAACATCCACAAAAAACAATTGACTTTTTCTGAAGAATTTTTATAAACAAGGGATCATTAGAAGCCTAAAATTAAAAAATGTGAGCTCGTTCACTATGACGTCATGTGACGTCACATCACAAGCAAAAAACTTTCTTTTACCCGAGAGAAGTAATCACACAGAGTTAGAGTTACTAGCAATGACTACCCCGGAAATTCATTGGTTGGTTGGTATTCTTTTACGAGGAAATAAGATTATTCCTTGATTATTATTCGTCGGAATTAGATTTCCGGATCATACAGTAACTCGACATACAACTCTTATTTTTATTACTCACAAAATGATTTTTCGTGATACATGTTTTTTATAAGCATAATACCGAGCTCAAAAATATTTTTCAAGTACCAAGTAGCAAACATTCAAATTATAATTAATTCGAAACTCTTAAATTTTGAGTATAATATTAATACAATAAAACATTCGAATTTTGAATATAAGAAAACATATATATATTTTGCGATAAGCATATTGCATTGGAGGCATTGATTATTAGAATCTTGGTGTAAGCATAATATCTGAGTCTGATTTTGAATATTTCATAGCTTATAAAAAAAAACATGGTAATTGGAAAAAACATTATTATTACATATTGGACTACTTGGTCACTTTTTTTTATTATAATTTTTTTAAAGGAGGATTGTGAGCTTATTTTTAAAACAAGAATACCCTTTATATTTTAAATTCCATTACTCGAACTTCAAAGGACGCTTTACTAGATGCTCATGTGGAGATTTTCTAATGAGCTCAAATCGGTATTGATTGATACACTTTCTCCTGCGAACACCCAAAGATTACCGTTGACTTAATTTTCTTTAACTTACTAATCATATAAAACAGTAAAGCAAAGTCTAATTTTGTTTCGTTTCGACCCTCTTGTTCTCCACCTCAGGAACTGAGGACTTCTTCAGATATTCCTAAGAGATATTCTCACTGATCATATAAAATATTAAAGGAAAGTCTAATTTTGTCAACTGGATTTTTGTTCTCCACCTCAGGTGTATACCTTATGATACTCCTAAGATATATTGTAGAAGTTTGCCCTAATTAGTGGCAATTTGGTCGAAACCTCTAATAATTGACAGTTCGGGTTTAAAAAGTAGACTCTTTATCACTCGGACGCCTCTGATAAACGGGCATTTATGTCTAACAAGAGAGTTAACAATGGTGTTCCTAATACTTTGTGATAATTGTTTTCGATTGCTTGTTTGATATAAAATATGCCAATACAGGTATCAAGTACCAAAGGTTCTCAAAGACGGAGAGTGTTGCTTTTTACTCGTATATTCCTTATATGGAAGTCAACACTCTCCGTCAAAAATTTTGAGTACCTTTTTTATCCGTCTCTGTACCCCCTTTTTTGAAGTTCTTGCCGTGGGGAAAAAAATTATTTTTACCGCCTTCCAGCACATCATTAATATTTTCAGGTATAGATAAATAAAAATACGATGGGAGAAATGAAATAATAAAAGCAGTCATTTGATCTTTGTTTCATAATTTCATGGTATCTGGTAATTGGTTGCGAAATGCTGATAATGACGTTTTAATGCATTTTGTGTAATAGGTCTGTCATTTTTCTCGTATGATTGCTTTCGTACTTATTTTAGTAGAAATGATAGCCACAAATATTTCAACAATGGTCGTATGATACGTCTGAGTTAGATAGAGAAAATAGCTTTCACTGCTGATTTGTTTTAAATGATAGTTAATTATGATTGATTGATAACCTTTTTAATTAATACTTGCATATTGAGATATGGGCTATTCTCTATTTTGATGATAATAATATCAATAACTTTGTGCTTAGTTTCGTCAAATGAGTTAATTTTGATACTCAATTTGTATACTTTAATCTTTTTGAATTTTTAAAGGCATTATATACAAATTATAAGCAGGAAAGGTCAATTTTTTTTAAATATTTCTTTTTATAGAGTTGAAGTCAATTTCACGCGATGACTAATGATTTCTTTAACAAGAACTCATCCCACACTCAATGATTCAACGCAAAAAAAGGACTTGATTTTCAGTTTCAAGGTATCCAAATACATACATTTTATTCATGTTACTGATGATGATGAGAAAAATTAAAACAAAGTTGGGTTCAAGTATCAGAGAAAATGACTTTCTCACATCATCACGCTTTGAACCCCAAAAAAAAGTCCTGAATAACCGTTTTATTTTGCCTCTCCTTCGTTTGTCAAAAAAAGTAATTTTTTAAGAGCATGGATTTGTCGTCGAAATAAATATATTTTTAATTAATTAGCCTTGGGCTCAACACCATAATAATTTGGTAGGCAATATGCTACGAAATTTGTCAAAAGATTATCAATATATAATAACAAGAATAGAACCAAAGTTGAGAGGCCTCGTCGCTCACTTATCAAAAGACGTAGACAAATCACCAAAAGATATCTGAAACAAGGAAGTTCAAAATTACAAAGAAGGACTCCTACAAATCGAAAAGAATTTACAAAAATATGTTGAAAATAAAGCTATAGAATCCATCAAAAAGAACTCCAAATATATTCTTTCTCAAAGATTTTCACAATCATCTGCTGCTCGTCCTGACGGTTTTTCAGCTCTTCTCTTTTAAAACAATGCAAAGAGGAATTATCTATTCCACTATCTATTATGTGGAGAAAAAGTCTACAAAAAGGTATTGTCCCAACAGAATTGAAGAAATCGACCATCAATTTACAAAGGAGGAAACAAATCTTCGGCTGCCAGCTACAGACCTGTCAAATCGAAAGCGCAGAAAGTTATATCCCCAAGGCAGTGTACTCGGACCTCTAATATTCTTGATCCGGATTGGGAATATTGATAAAGATAGCCTTCACTGTTTTGTAAAGTCCTTTGCAGGCGACACACGAGCTACAAAATCAATAAAATATACTGATGATGTCAAAGTCCTGAAGCAACAACTTGAACAAAAGACTTTGTCAAAGATTTGGGAGTATTGATGTCCAATGATTGTATGTTCAAATACCAAATCAATGCATTAACAAAGAAAGCAAAGAATCTTATCTCTTGGATTTTGCGAACGTTTTCCTCGCGCTCACCTAAAACCATGATAACACTTTACAAGTCTCTTGTGGTCCCGATTCTCGAATACTGCTCAGTATTATGGAGCTCAAGTGCTGTGGGACTCATTCAAAGACTGGAAGAGATCCAGAAATCCTATCTGAAACAAATAAAAGGCACCCATCGGAATTATTGGGAATGCCTCAACAATTGAAAATCTACTCCCTTCAAAAAAGAAGAGAACGATACCGTATTATATAAACATGGAAAATTTGTACCAAATGTAAATGATGGATTGAAATATAAAGAAAACCCAAGATTGGGACGATTGTGCGCCATTACACATGCTGATCCAAAAACCTCTAAACTACGTGACAGTACACTGACTCTACAAGGAGCAAAGCTATTTGAAAAACACTCCTGTTGAAATATTCAAAAGTGCACTTGACGAACATTTACGAACCACAAATCCATGGTTATACTGTACAGGAACCAATCGTGGTGTGG
This sequence comes from Tiaropsis multicirrata, assembly GCA_032270745.1. Classification (NCBI taxonomy): domain Eukaryota; kingdom Metazoa; phylum Cnidaria; class Hydrozoa; order Leptothecata; family Tiaropsidae; genus Tiaropsis; species Tiaropsis multicirrata. The sequence continues at coordinate 55,659 of JAUJPO010047350.1, forward strand.
ATCCCAAGATCCTTGCCAGAGTTTGAAGCTCGCAGATGACCAAAAGTAACAAAAGTAAAGTAACGCTTGGTCAAATTCTGGACTGTGTCTGAGTTAAAAACTACAATTTAGGATCAATTATTCTAATTGGGCAATCTTAAAACCTATTACTTCAATATGAGAAATTTCAAGTTAAGAAATTTCACTGGTTCTTATAATAAAATGAAATATGGTGTGAAAAGGATTTGACTTTAGAGGGAGCATTTTTGTAAACAGTGACTTCCCACTACTTTATCACAGTGTCGTGTTTGTAACCTTCTTTACAATACTGAATTCAAATATTTACTATGTATTACACTAACACTGTGGTTTTTATAAGAACAAGAAAAATGTGGTTGACATTGTTTTTTTATAAGAAAATTGCCATTAAATGTGAAAAATAACCAGGTTGAAAAAAATGATCAGATACTTAATTCAAATCGAAATCTTGGAAGATAATGTTGGAAATTTAGTTTCAGGAAAACATTTGATTCATCAGAACTTGATCAGAACAAAATTTGAGCCTCAAGAAAATATAAGTGCATGCAAACCGGAACCTATATTGTTCTTATGTTGATGTTTTTTTTGCTTTTTTCTATGAAAAGACACAACGAGAAACCGGATTAATTAAATACGTTTGTCAATGTGTATGGATGATGGAATTTTCTCCCCTGCCACTTCTCTTATAGTTATACACTCTTTTTTTATAAGAACCAGTAAATTGTGGCCTAGGCTCGGATGTTCTTAACTTTGATCCAAATTTTCTCAAGCCCCTGAATAATGCCTAAAATGCTTCTCTTGGTCTAAGCTTTCATTAGGAAAATTCCGATGCCCAAATAGTGAGTTCTTCATAGTTTTTTGCTAAAATTTCGCATAAAATCTGAGGCTCGCTGTTCTTATAAAATTGTTCCTATGAAAAAAAAAGAGTGTATTTATGAATGATCGTTACTGTTTAATTAATTCAACATCTCATCTCTTCTTCTTTAATGTCTTAATCGTTTTATTCGCCCGTAGTGATTTGAAGTTGTTGTTTTTTCTCATAAGAAAAGAACCAATAAGCTTTAGAGCTGAATTTGAAACTAAGAGAGGCGGCAGTGGCGGATACAGAAGGTTCTCTTTGGCGGAGAGTGTTGCTTTTGTTCATAGTCCTTATATGGAAGTCAACACTCTCCGCCAAAAGTTTTGAGTACCTTCTGTATCCACCTCTGACTATACACATTTGATTAGGGAGGGATTCGCCTCATTCATACGTGTTCAGGTTTGGTGTTGTACCCAAAGAAAATTATTTCTGTGATAATTAATAAATTCTATTGTTTATTCTCTTTTAAGAACCTTTTGTTTCTATTATTACGTAATGGTCCACAAAATATGAGACATTATTATTCTTGATGTTTATTTTTGTTTTGATATTTACGTAAAATTTACATTTTCCTATGTTTTATTTTAGCCTAAAAGAGCTGTTTTCAAGAGAAATACACACAAACAAACTTCTGTTGATAAGAATCAAACTGAGTTTGAGCTAAGACAAAGTCTAGCTTGTTAAAGCTTGACCACAACCTAAAGTAACCAAAGCCAGTAAGTTTGTTTTAATTTTCTTTGGGAAAGCTATATCTTTAGAGCTGTTGGTTGGGAGCTTGCTTGGAGTCTGGGTCTAGAAGTGGCCCATCCGATCAAAGACATGTAATATTTTGCATGACACATTAGCAAAATACGATTAAACTTAAAATTAACTAAATAATACTGGGCTGTTTCGTAATGTTTAATTTCCATTACTTTTTTTCGTTAAATATTACTTACTCAAATGTGCAGGCTAGTTGCTGGTTGCTGGCTTGGCTTGTATTTTCCTTGCTCAAGTCATGCTCAAATCGTACATGCTAGTTTCGTTCTTAGGTTTGATTTGCATTTCCAGAGGTTTTTCTGAGTCTTTTTTGTAGTAGCCTGCTACTGAACCTGTTTTTTCATAAAAATCTCTTCAAAATCTTTCAAACTGTCGATTAAAACGAATGGTTGAACGTTATTGGATCACGTTTGGTTTACAACGCACTTAAGTAGTCTTTTCGCAAAACCCAATGAAAAAGAACCCAAAATCTTTATCTCGAGTAAGATTTATTTCAGTTCTGTCTTGGTGTCCGACGGAATTGACCATTTTTCAAACAGCCCCTACTCGCACAAAAGTTTTCCTGAAATACGAAGCCTCGAATATTGTATGGAGTATTATCTATATGACGAAAAAAGAAGTGCGTATAATTATTCTAATAAAAAAGATATAAATATCAACAGAGTATGATCTACCCACAGGAACTAATCATCTCTGTGGTGGAGCGACTTCTCTTTCGCATGAGATTGTCAACTGTTATTAGTAAAAACAATTTGTCAGTTACGTAAACCATAGTAGTATATCTATTGTGTGTGATATGATGATGATGAACGGCCGGTCGACCGTCTTTAGCTTACATCTAATGAATGAGAGACAAAAACAGTTTCTCCGCGTTAGAGATACACACAGAATCGATCAACAATAATGTAATGATATCGATTTTGATAGTCTGGAAATACAGTAAAGAATTCGAATTTTTATGAAGTTGCTCGTCTTTTGCTTACGAGAGACAAAAACCGTTTCGCAATGTCACCGCGTAAAGAGATACACATAGAATCAATCAACAGTAATGTAATGATATCGATTTTTAGTAGTCTAGAGGTACAGCCCCGATACAGTGTTGAAGTCGTATAATTCGAATGTTCTTAATGTTTGTGCTAGGTTTATATGACGATGAACTTTATTTTATACAAGGGTTTATGAAGGATGGAAACCGAAGATGTTTTTCGAATTACATAATTGTTTGAGCTCGAACGGTAAAAAAGTAGTTAGTAATAATATAGTAAAAATATGGAAAAATATTTGGCTGATTTATTCATCATCACAGGCTTCGTGTGATTAAAGGATTTAATCTGCAACATGCAGCTTCGTATGAGAGAGTTTATAAGCTCCTTTTTTTAAATCCCGAATTTGAGCTTATCGTATTATATGAAATTCGAAGAAGACTTATGGTGCGTTTGGACAGGCTTTAGATACAAAGGCGGCGGGTACAGAAGGTACTCAAAATATTTTGACGGAGAGTGTCGACTTCCAAATAAGGAATATGAGCAAAATCAACACTCTCAATCAAAAAATTTTGAGAACCTTTTTGAGATAGAAGGATTTAGTTCTTAAGGTTGATACGGTTGATAGAACTACTGTCGAGTTTCAGTTTCTTTCTAAAATTCAGTTTTTTCTCAGAAAAAAAAATGACGTGGAATGCCTTAGTGAGAATTCGTGTGTGTTTTTGTGTGATCTAACTATTTTATATACAGGTCTGATCAAGTTGACATTACCCCCATGTATTAGGATATAAAGTTTGTGTTTTGTTTGTTATTTTGTCATTTTTCTCAAAACATTTTGAAATTTATCGTTTAAAACTTTTCTGTCATTTCTCTCATTGGGTTTGATCTTTTTATTATTCCAGGAAAAAGTCTAATTTGGATTTGATCTTTTCGGTTCCTACTATTCACTAAGAAAGTTTAAACGACTGATCTAATTTTCTCCAAATACATGATTCTAAATGGTCCTCTATCCTCTATTATTCCAGGAAAAAGTTTAATTTGGGATTTGATATCTTTCCGCTCCTGCTATTCATTAAGACACTGGTTTTCATGAAACTAAAGACTGACTATCTTTCTCTAAAATATATGATTCTAAATGTCCTCTATCCTTTATTATTCCAGGTCAAAAAAAGTTCACTAACCCCCTACTCCACCGTGGTAACATCCTCTTGTTATGAGAGAGGTTGCATTGACATTATGGCTCTTGGTCTTCCTACCTCTCATTAAAGGAGAGGCAATGATCCTGCCCTCCTTCAGCTGGGATCCAAGAAACCCCATGTATGTATACATTTTCGAGATATTCGAGGTCTTGAATGTTGCTGTGTTATACTTGGAATGCTATCTTAGTTCAGGAACATTAATGTCTAGTTGACTACCTTAAGGGAAGAAGTTTTCGCGGGCGGAATTTAATTTTAACCGCGAAATTAAATTCCTCTAAACACGAATTCTCACAATTAAAAAATCACCCTTAAAATTGGTCTTTTTAGGGCAAAATAGGGCTTTTTGTGGACAAAAAATCCCCTCAATCGCGAAATTAAATTCCGCGAAAGCCTTGAACCGCGAAATTAAAGGCCGCGAAAATTTCTTCCATTAAGGTACTCGTTTGTGTCTGCCCTGGAAGAAATTCCTTAAAATGAATTGAAGGGTTCGGTTGTGGAGGAGTGCTTTTCCCGCAGAACAATGTAGGTTTTTCTCACTTTTACGTCCTCAGGGACGAAGACTAAAGTAATATATGTTGCTAGGGTGAAAAATCGGACACTACCAGGTACAAGAAAGTATATTTATAAACCTTGATGTGCTGGAAGATCTAACCCATAAAAATTGCCCGCCTGTCTTTCAATGAGAGATATTCGATTCGATGTTAAAAAGTTCCCTTTGTTAATGTTTCTTTCTTTTTCATTTGAACCATAGGTTTAAAGGTGACGTCTGTGATGGTGAAGAAGGCTATGCACATATAAATGTTCAAGAGCATTCAGTCATTCATTTCCTATGCCCATCCTCCTCAATCATCATATCAGTGCAAAACAAATTCTCCAACCAGTTGAATATGTATGAAAACATGTTTCTGGTCAGCAAGAAAGAATTTGATGATTGCCGAGTAGAATCGAGCACTCAGAAGAGTGTGTTAGATTGTGATTCGCCGAAACAAAGCAACTCCTTACTCTACAGACGATTCTACTTCTCCAGTTTCACCAGCAGCTCTATACAGTTTTTCCCCAATGAAACTTATTATTTTATAGGTAAGGCTTTACTACTGTAAGTTCATTTACGCTTAGTTTGAAAAATCCCAAACTATATATTGTGAATAGGAACAGACTCTCTACAGAAATGAATGTTTGAATATTCCGTAGGTATCGGGTCTGTGTACAGGCCATTTTATCGATCTCCATACAGTTCTCCCCCAATCAAACTTACTATTTTATAGGTAAGTTCTGTCATTTGATGCGTCAAGTCTGTACTAAGTTCATTTAAGATTCTTTGATCGCCAATAAACAGCAAATAACCTCTGTATAATGCAACTAAAATGTTAAAGAATCCAGAAAAAGATCCGTATTCCCACTGTTGAGGATGTCGATTCTTTTTAACACCAACCCCCTGGATATCCGGTGCCGAACCCCCTGGATATCCTTCTTCCTCAAATTCTTACCCCCTGGATATCCTAGATATTGAAAATTTCGGACCCCCTTTGGGTATCATATATCTTCAACAGGGGGGATATGGACTTTGTCTGGAAAAAAGCCCATTATATTTCTTGAAATAACCATTTAAGATTTATGACATGTGAAATCCGGGCACATTTCGAACATGAAATCGAACTCGAAAATCACGTTATATTATATTGAAATTTCATTTACTTATAACCGTCTTTAATGTGGGCTAATATTCGTGATATTTTTTACGCACTGTAATCCTTTTACCAGAAACATCCAAAAAAGGCAGATAGTTGCCAATTGTTTCATTGTTAAAAAATCTAAACTGGTGACAAACATGTGGCTTTTTTGGATGTTTCCGTATAAAAAATTGTGTAAACGGTAAATGGTATCATGAATAGCAGACTTGGTTGTCTGCGTCATGCAGTAGCCAGGGGTGGCGCAGAATTTGTGTTGGAGTAGAAATTTTTACGACATTTTAAACTATTGATAATGTGAATAGATAATTGATACATCGTAAAACATATATGCTCTTCAACACATATTTTGCACCAACCCAGTCTACGTCACAGATCGTGGGTTTAAAACCGTCGACATGTGTGACTTGAAAACAGTTAAAACAACATACTGATTGTTTTCAAGATCAGTTATTGACAGTCAGTTTTAACCCGGAAAATTAACGTCTTACTTTGATATTAGAGCTCAGGATTATCATAAACTTTTTTCAATCTGACATTTTTTGATTTGGTAGAAAGCCCTCTCTTCAAGATCAGTTATTGACAGTCAATTTTAACCCTGGAAATTAATGTCTTACTTTTGATATTAGACTAGGGTTATAAGCCTTGTTTATTGAATTAGACAACGTCTCGTCGGCGTTAAGTTCTTTCCGAAATGGTAGATTTTTTTCTTTTGAAAAAGTGACTAATCCTTGAAACCATTTATAACTCAAAATGGACAAACTCAGAACAGTTTGTTAATGAATTCTTTCAATCTGACATTTTGAATTTGGCAAAAAATCCTCGCTTCAAGATATTATATTCTTATAGAAATAAATTTCAAATGATTCCTGATGGGAACAAAATTTGCTTGGATAACCATGATGCCGAGATTTTGATAATCCGATTTAATCCGCACTTCCGGAGTTAATCCGAATTCCAAGTTAATTTGCAATCTCGAGTTAATCCACGTGTTATTCCTCGTTTACAGCGACATCAAACGGCAGTATCGCTAGCCTAAACAACAGATCCGGTGGACGTTGTGCCTCTAACAACATGAGGCTAGCCGTTACTGTATGTGCATCTAAAGAGAACTGCATCAATGATAAACACCTCTGCCGAACACCGAAAACCACTCCAACGACTACGACAACCACAACGACAAAGACTACTACCACGACGAAACCAACGACTATTAAGTCAACCACGACAATTGTCACTCCATATGCTTTACCGAAACGAGATTCAATAGGTATAAAGTCTTTTGTTTTTGAAATTGTTTCATTTTCTATGTTGGTTTTTGTTGGAGTTGATCTTTTTAACCATTCGCTGTGGTTTGAGGGGTAAGATCCTTAGGATTAATTCTTTAATAGTAAAATTCGGGTCTGCAGTTTTAGGGTAGATTCTGTAATAGTCTGTGATGTACACTTTTAAGGTTAAAGAAACTACATCGCTAACGGGCACCTGATCCCGGCTCTTTGTACTATTAAGTACAATATTCATCATCTACTTGCATGATATCCATTGCGTAATGTTTGCCCAAGTGCAGGGTTCGCAGCTGTCAGCGAAAACCTGGAAATGTTTTTTCATTGAAAAAGACCAAAAATTATGTAATAACCGCTGGAAACCCTGTAGTTTTATTGATAACTCAAAATTAGTAAAAAACACCCACAGTTTTAGGATCGGTAATGCCACCTTTTTATATAATCATGTATCGACCAAGCTTCTAATGTACTTATTCGCCATCTTAGAGATTAAGTAAAAACTTACATCCTATATCTTATCGAAATGACACTTCAAATTATATTCCAATAAGAAACGTCCTAATGCATTCACGAAAGCGAGTGATGTTATCTTTAAAAAACAAAATACTGTATGTGGTCAAAAAGTCGACACCAAAAATTTCCTTTTCTATTTTATAGATTTCTTAGGGAATATGATGCTTAAGATATGTTCTAGGTTTATCGGAAGACCATTATTGACGTCATCTTTTATACGGAAACACCCTAAAAAACAGGATGTTAGTCGTTTTATTGCTAAAAATGCAAGACTAGTAGGAAACACGCGGCTTTTTAGGAGGTTTCCGTATAAAAGATTACAAAGCGGATTGCATGAATTGACTCTAAGTTGGTCATCCATCCTTAGTATATATGACATATTCCCTAGCACTTCCAGACTATACAATTGGAATTGATTTACAGTTAAACTCGAATCTCGACACGGGAATCCAAAATATTTCTTTCGTTTTCTACGAAACGAATTAACAGAGCTTTTTTTAATAACTACGTAAGATCAATTCAAACTGTACTAAGCGTTTTGTTTTCATTTCGATGACCAGAATTTACTTCCTTTCTATTTTCAAAGACAGTATGAAAGTTATTTCTAATGATATCACCCACATACGCCAAAATTTGAAAGATTTTGTTTGAGTGTAACTGATATATGGGAAAGGCCAGGCAAGGTCTCCCTACATCCACACTTTTAACAAGAACTTGCCAAGAGATTCTTTATTGTTATGGTATTTATTTCACGAGAAAATGACAAGTCAGTTCCATTTACTGACGTCACTCCAAACCTTTCATAAGAGCTTCTTTGTTTATATATTGACGTTTTAGCGCAGGAACCACAAGTTTTTCTATAGAAAATATTTTAAACCTTGGTATTGAGCTGAAATGTTAATTTGCTTCCTCTTTTGTCTTTTTTCAAAACACCCCTAATATCGCACACCCGGTGGAACCCTTGCCTTACCTACAAGAAAAAAACTCATTTTACATATATCCACAGCCAAAAACAGCCAAAACGGTCACTGGAGACCGGGAGGCTTTGGAACTGCCAAATAATTTCAAAATTGACCTCGGGAAATTTATCCCGAATTTCCCTCAAAACCATGAGATTACTAGTACTAATTCGCCTATTAATTGAGCTGTGCTCCTTCATTCGTTCATTCTTATGGCGTTAAAGGTTAATTTCATTTTATAACCAAGTAGGTCCATAAAAGTATCACTTGTTTACACAAAGTTGGGTATTTGGGTACCTACAAATGCTACAGAACCCAATTGCTGATTTTCGCCAAAACGGCCTTTTCGTGGTCCACGAAACTATTTTTAAAAGTTATTTTGACCTTTGACCTAAACGTGGTACATTATTAATAGTTTTTTTGTTTTGATCGAAGATAAAAATTGTTAACCTGTTAACATCAGGTTTACCGATCTTCTCATTTCTTATTTATTTTCCCTTTGGTTACTTTATCTTTATGTTTTTTCTGTCTGATCATCCGCCCTTCACTGTTAGGTAGGTCCATTCAGCATGTGGCAACTTGTTTTTTTCTCTTCCAGACGAATCGTGCTCAAAAGACAGTTTTGGAGTAACAGCTGTTGCTTGTTTAATTGGTGGATTGTTTGCTGGTCTTGTTGTCGGGTTCTCTGCTGTCATTATTACTCAAAAGTATGCTAAAAGGTATGTGGTCTATTCGTGATATCTATGACGTAATTCTTTCTACGAAAACATATTATTGTCACTAGTTTTGAACACACCCTGTATACACCCTGAACACACCCTGAACACACCCTGAACACACCCTGTATATCATCATGAATAGTTATATCGCTTCTCAGTAGAAAATTTTAGCAAAAGGTAGTCATTTACAGGCTGAAATGATTATTCTCAGGTGTCGAATTTACTAACAACAAGTCTTTGGTCTGACCCGACTAGGGGGTTGAACCCACAACCTTGCGAACGGGAGGTGAACACTAAAAACACTCGGCCACCGTCGCTAAATGAAATAGGCTATTCCCGTCACGCTATAAAACAATACTATAACACGGGAAAATCTTTCTTTTCCTAAAAAATTGGGGCATAGACAATTTTACAATCATTTGGAGTTTTAGTAATCTTTTTTCTATTAATAACTGAAGTATCATAATTTTACACCTTAGATACAGGAAGAAGAAAAGGAAGGCAGCCAAGTTGGCCATCATAAATAAAGATCCAGCAAGATTCGAAGATAACCAAGCTTATCGTTATTCTATGGAAGGGAAACGGTTGCTAAGCACCAGCTCTAATGGATCCAGTGAGCGATATTCCGTTGTTCCTCCTGTCGGTAAGTTTGATTTAGAAGTCTTTTACCTTTTACTTTAATCTTCTGATTGCTTCAAAATTAAGATGTTGTTTCCGCATTGAGTGTGATAAAAAATATATTCCACCTGTAAGCAACACCGGACCTCGTAGTAACTCTTTCATAGGAAAGAATGTTGAAAACAATTAAAGTTCACTGGAGAGATTTCTCTGTACCCAGCAGGCACCATTTTTTCAACATCCAGTCAACGTTGTTCTTACGTCACGTCAGATCGTTGAAAAAACGTCGGGTGCGTTTTGTATCATTTCATATAATTAATGTATCTGCCAAATTGAGACAATGTCGTTCTTTAGCACAAAAGTCTCTAAAAGTCGCTTGAATAAAAGAGACTATTTTTGTCTCGATGCTTCGTTCTCCAAACTCGTTTAAAAGAATGTACTACTTAAATGGGCTCAATTTGGCAGCTCCATACCCTCATTTCCTTGGAATATGAAATCCAGTTTTGACTGACCTTAATGAGCATAGCAGTTACAACTTACTCTCTTTTTACCTAATCTTAGAGCGCGGGTCTAAAGCCAGGGCGATTTCCTGAAATGAAAGGGGTAATAGGGGATTTTCGTAGTCGTAAAATTAAGGTTTTTAGCAATTTTTGGAAAAGGCTCAAGTGCTCTCTACTTATGTAGGGATTGAAATTTTTCGGAAATTTTAAATTTGACACTTGTCCCTTCAATTAGGCACTAGGTATTAGGTATTCTTTTAACCTACTTTTAACATTTTCATTTTCACATTATTTTTAGTTCCGAGAAGTCAACCGCCACCACCGGGTACAGTTGCTGTTTAATAATTTATTTCAAAAACATTTCTTTCACACACGACACACATTGTTTTATTGGGATGATGTTTTCATTGACTTAAAATTACACGTCAAACGTTCAGTTCCGTTAATGATCAAACCTCGTTCAGTTCGACAATTACTCCATATCGGCTGGAATATAAATCTCCATGAAAATTATCGCGGATGACTTGGTGCACCACCTGCTTGATCATTTTGAGAGAGAAAAACGTCCAAAACGTTGAATTCTTTTGATTGTCGAAATTATCGTTCAAAACCTATTATTTTGCGACAAACTCCATATGTATTGCATTGGCTGGATCCATAAAAATCCTCGCAGATGATTTTCATAGTGATACACGTTTTACTTGATGGGAGTCATTTTAAGACTATCAACAAACATGATATATCGCAGCTTTTTGAGAAATTGCTTTGGTTACACCCTAGAGTTTTGTTAAATCTTGACATTGAACCCGTAACCCTTTTGCGATTTTCCCTTGGTTAAGAAATGTAGCCTTGTCACCTAACCACCGACGATTAATAGTGATTTCTTTTATGAATCACCATGCTTGTATTCCACTGGACGTAGTAATCTACAAAAAGAAAGATTGTTGTTAATCTATAATAACAAAGTAAATCTCCGGGGAGTGGTAATTTTGACATAGAACTTGTGGAAAGAATAGATACAAACTCTTGACTTTTAGAAAATGTTTCGCGCGAAAGTTTCAGGCGTGCAACGGTATTTCTCTCAAGATTCAACATTGGACATTAGGAGGAGAGGGATAAGGAAAGCTAAAAGCATACCGCAGCGAATCTAGAAAAATACTTGAATTTCTCTGCTTGAACGACTTTCAATCCCATCATCCTTTGCGTTTATTAATCTTTCACGCTAATTACATTCAATTGCAAAGAAGAAGTAATAGCAATAAGTTAATTGACAATTAAAACGAAAAGGATTTTGGGATTTAAACTCGGACAAGTACAAATAATTATGACGTGTGTATCATAACGGGGTGCTTTTTTACATCAAGATTCGGTATTTCAATTTTGCCAGGATTGTCGGTGAGAATTTAGAAAATAAAATAGTAAATACTGTTTAAAGAGAATAATTGTGGGGAGTATTAACTTTAAAATAGCGGAAATTCTTTATTGGAGGAAGAAACGTGTGTAAATTTTTTTGTAAAAAACGAAATTTTGTATTTTCAAAATTTTAGGAAGTAAGTTTAGAGAGATATTTTTGTTTAAATTTTTATAAATTTTTTAAGACGTAAAAATAATGGTTTTGAAAACTCTTCGTGAAGAATTTATTAGCACGAAATAAATACATTTTTGTTGTTATTTGTTGTTTTATAGGCCTGTCCCCTAATTTCAGGAACATTCTTCGCCACGGAACGTCATGTAATATACTTTCCAACCAATAAGATTTTATCATTTCGAGGGTAAAACAAACGCTATGGTTTAACTCACTAATTTACCCAATAGACCTTTTCACGACCGACGACTGCCTCGTTTTCATACAATTACCAAGGTGATTATGTCTCACCATAGTCAGTATAAAATATACTGGTCTGGCAATGTATTGATATATCTTTTTGTCAACTTTTTATTTGTTTAAAACCAAAGTCACATTTCAATTTGCTCACTTATTGATCACGTTACCAATATGTTCTCTTGATCTATTTTTTTATCACATGATCAATGAGTGAGCAAAACAAACCAATTTGCGTACGCAAGATCAAAATGTAAACAAAATACAAAAACAAAAGACTTCCAGACTGGGGTTTTATACTGACTATGGTCTCACAAGAATCAAAATGAAAAGTCAAGTCAAAGTCAAGTTTCGATAAACTCCCTTGGGATCCGGTTACCATTCATAGTGCTCAATTCAAAACGAGGCAGTCGTTGGTCGTGACGTAATTTATGAAAAGGTCTATTCTGTCGTCTTGCTGTGGCAAAGAATTCGAGGAATATCCGAAGAAAAATCACGACGAAGGCGGACATATCAAACTCAAGTTCCAAACTTGTTCCCAGTCATTTCCTCCATTTCAAAGATTTTGATAGCTATTCGCAATACATGGAGAATATCAGGCTCTTGCTTGGTACAAGATTGCTCAAGTTCTTAAAACAATCCAACTTTTATAAATAATTTAAAAGGGTGGTCGAAGCTATTATATACGGGCCGATCCTTATAAATTCTGATACAAGCATTTTTTGGTCTTTCGAAACAATAGTAGCGCATGCGCAGAACTACTATTTCAATTCAAATGTTTTTTCTGGACCGCTCTGAAATTTCAGATTGGCGTAGACCGATCTGAAAAAAAATCAGTACGGGCTAACTGAAATTCATTCACACGGGCTCCTCTAAAACGATCAATTACAAATTCTTACCTTCTTTTTTTTATTACCCCTTAATTAAGTCAGGGGCACTCTCTCTGGCAAGACCCCAGAGGGGGCACTGACCTTAACGACCGACGGGGACGCGTGCCTCGATAAATGGACCCTGAAGCAAGTTAATAGTCTTCTTTTCACACCCCCGCCCATCATGCTATAGCGCCTGAATAAACAACACACTATATATGCCACCGCACCGCCCGGTTTTCACAAAAAAAACTGCTATCGGCCGGGTTGCTGGGTTCTATTTCGGATTTACCTTTTCTTCCCACCAAGGAAAGCAATTTTTCAAAACCGCTTTTTCCCTATCAATTTCGGGAAATTTTAATTCCAATTCGTTATCCGGAGCACAAATTCGTGTAGTTGAGGTAAGAACTTTCAGAAAATAGAAAATAAGTCCAAGAAGTCAGAAAATAGAAAGACGAGAGTCAGGAAAGAAAAGAGTGAGGAAAAATCGGGTTGGAAAAGCTGCCTTCCTTTCACCAAATCACCAGATCAAACAAATTTTGTGGATGCAGGATAGATATATATGGTGGATATTTTTTGTTATTTTAAATTTCTTTATATCTTTGTTTAAAAATTTTCGGATAATTTTAAAGAAAGCTACCAGAGTGGCAATCTATTTAGTGAGCATAGAAATTTTTATTTCCTGATCCTGATGTGTGATATGACCTTACTTTTACTTTTTCCACTCCTGCCTCTTCACTTCTCATGCTCTTTAAGCTATTATATATCCATCCAGACCAGGTACACAACCCTCTGCTGGTGCGTGGCACTGGCAGAAATTTCTGGAAGATATGTTCAAAATTCAAATAAGTTTGACAAATTTTGATTAAAACAGACTGTCAGGGGTGGTCAGGACGACCCTGCCGAACCCACCGACAGTCGGGGGACGACCCACGGTATGGCCCGGACGAGCCCGGAAATGTCCGGGCCATGTTCGGGGCAGACGAACCTAAGTCCTCATTTCAACCCGGACACGACGACGAAAATTTGGCCCGCGCATCCGAACCATGTTCG
>JAUJPO010047351.1:0-45035 GCA_032270745.1 Tiaropsis multicirrata
CATACATGAATAAATTGAAGAGCCGGGGACCAAGGATATCCCCTTGTTTAACACCGATAATGTTCTCTAAATTGTGGTTCGTTAACGCTAAAGGTTATTTCAAAATGCTAGTGGAGAGATTGCAAAAGTTTCCTCGGGACACCAATTTTGCCAAGGACTTGCCATAAAAGTTCACGCGGTACACGGTCGAAAGCCTTGACTTGGTCGAGAAATATAACCCAACTTTCCAAACCATGCTCAGCGCGTTTTTTGATTGCCATAGTTAAAAAGAATTGACCACAAGCATTACTTTTAATTTGTATTTTGACAGATCGAAGGTTGGACTGAAGAGAGGATCAACAAGAAAAAAGGTCGACGCACAGAGGTTGTGGATATTTGTCTCTGTTATCCAAGCGATTTTAGAGACTTTTTTTACTAAAGAACAACGTGGTCTGATGAATTATTGGAAGATGAATTATTAGTTAAGTCTCTTAAACGAGTTCGGAGAATTTGTCACTTTTATCCAAACGATTTATAAAAAAAATTATATTCACATACCTGAAAGTTCATATCGTAAACATCACAAAAGTCATGCTCCATATAATCCAGCATATCTTGTAATCCACTACAAAAAAAGAATAAAGTGTCAAAAATAATAACAAAGAAACTTCATAGTATGAAAGAAACCAACCCCAGCATGTGCGTCTATTCCTTGTTCGCTAGCCCTCGACTTCTGGGTGAATTTAGACTGAAGGCGGATGGCCACACCTGTCGTCAGTGCCAGGTGACTTTTGGGACAGGTTAAATAAAAGAACTTAACGGAAGACGCAAAATATTTACCGGTAAATTCCTGGATCGATGTGACGATAATCATCCAGCGTTGTTGTTCTACAAACAAAATCAATAGTAGAGGAGGGTGTTCATGATGGATTTTCTTACAAAAGCAGGTTGGAGTGCATTGTATTGTATTGTACCTTGAGGGTAATTCTTTCGGCAAGTACTATTTTTTCATATAACTTTTATTTATTTTATAAAATATTATCTTTTTAAATTTTGGTGAGAACATATTTTGGCGAATTACAGGGTATATTTTGGGACAATTTAGATGAAAAATAGGGATGGTTTGGTGAATGACTTATGATACCATGTTTTCAGCCCCTCCTCCTGTAGCGTAATAAGTGGGTTTGTTTGAAAAATGGTCATTCCGTCCGACACTAATGTCAAAAGTCAAAAAGATTGTTACTAAAAACTGTTGATATGTAGAAACCAGGATGATACTAAAGAAACAAAAAGTAAATAAAGTGATACTGTCCTGGTTTCTACACAGAGCAATCTTTATTACTTTTCAGTGTCAGACGGTTAAGCGACCATTTTTCAAACAGACCCAATGCAGATCTTACCTCCCCAATATTTTCTTATACAAACAGACAGGGAAGGGGACATCTACGATAATGGAATTGTAAATGGCCAATCCACATATCACACCAATCAGCATAAACATCTCTGGACCTTCGAACGACTGAAAGAAAAATGAGAACACGTAAAATGAATATCCGAGGGGGGGGGGGGGAGGTAACACAAAAATGTCTAAGAAATATTGGAAATTCAGTGAAGGTTACCTTATCGGACAAAACAATGTCGGACAAAAGTGACGACATTTTTGGGAGGTGACGAAAATTTTGTCCGGCGAATGATTTAGTCCGACGAAAAAAATAGTCCAAAAAAAAAGGATTTTAGGCTAAAATTTGCGTTTTTTAGGACAAAAGTGACGCAAATATTTGTGGGTGACGAAAATTATGTCCGACGAATAATTTAGTTCGACGAAAAATAAGTCCGACATTGTTTTGTCCGATAAGGTAGCAGAGTACTAGTGGATGACGTAATCTTTTCTTCAAGGTAAAATGCTTAGATGAGCGGAGAGTGGTCCTAATGGGAATCAAACCGTATTGACTTACGCCGTATTTGAACCAAATACAACCCGTCTCCTTGAAGAAATCAAACATCCCATATTTCGGATCAAGAAGATCACGCATTAGAAGAAGAAAGAATTCCTAAGAAAAGAAGTAAACAGTTATAGGTGGGCGGTGGGCGGTTTCATCTATGGGCGGTTTCACCTGTGAGCGGTTTCGACTATATGTAATGCGAAAATACACCTTTCCCGTAATTCAAAATTTCACGGAAAATAATTTGTACTCCATCGTTGTGTCAAAAATCGAGCGGGGGTAAACAAGGTTAGAAAAGTAACATTTTACTCTTTTTGGAATGATGCCCTCGATTGTTTGGAAAGAAATTTTCAGGATTATTTAGTTTGATGAAAAGTAAAAACATACTGAAATTTCAAAGAATTCTGTCCGATAGAAATTCACACAGTGGAAACCGCTTTCCAAAGCAAACGGGTTGAAGCTGATGCAATTACAAGGGACGGTTTCCACTATGTGCGTGATGTAGCTGACAAGCAAGCGATTGTGAAAATTTAATACTTCTTGAAATATATGTTTATACCTTTTTGACGCCTCCTGCATCTTCAGCCAATTCGTCAACAAACTTGATCTGGAAATTAAAATATTTTTTAAATTTTTTTAAAGAAGGTCACTTTCATTCATAGGGATTTGATTTTTGTGACCCAATTAGTTAGCATCTTAGAGATGTCCATTCGATGAGGCTTGAATCCACAACCTTCGAAGTAGGAAACCAGCGCTCTACGACTCTTTTCCAGAAAAACCCTTACCCCATATCTAGGATATAGGATATCACGAATAAGATATACATCAGAGAAAGAAAATAATTCATAAAATGGACTATTCCAGAAAAACCCGTACACCCTTATTGAAGACCAAGGATGTTTTTTGACATCCTTTTTTTGGAAAAGCGCAACAAATCTTGAAACTCAATCTTGATTTTTGCGAAATTGTGCCACAATTAAGACACCAATAAGTCGCGTTTACAAATTATCTGCAATAGCAAGATTAATTGAGTTGGGTTCAACTGCTATCTAGATTCACACCGAGAAAAACATGAACTAGTAACAAACCTTCAGCGGCTTCTTGAAGTCCAACAGATTCTGCGATAAAATGCTGTTTAGTGTGTCTTGAATTAAATGACCGCGTCTAATGTTCAGTATTAAGTAAGGACTCTGCGGAAAATCAATGTAGCCGCTCGATGCGATGCTGTTCAGATTCATCATGTGTGCTCGCCCGACCATAAACTGAAACATAAAAAAAGAAACTAGTTCGTAACTAAACCAGCAGACACGGGAAGAAGTATTAACGTCCAAACAACGATCGTTCAACATCAGAACGCTATTTGGAGTGGACGTTGAAACATTGTTAAAATAACGTTGCATGCTGGGAACAATTCGACTGACGGGTTAACTATATCCCAAAAAGCCGGATGTGTCCGTATAAAGAATTGTGTAAAGGATAAGAGATATACATTAGAGAAAGGAAATAATTCACAAGATGAGCTATTCCAGAAAAAACCCGTACCCCTTATTTAAGACCAAGGATATCCAGGGGCAGGATTTAAAATTTTCAGCACGGATAGCCAGGGCGGGGGCGGGGGGGGGGGCGTTAAGGGTGTTAAGAAAAATCGACATCCTTAACAGAGAGGGGGGTGAAGATTTTTTCTGGAAAAGCACATTACCCTCATTTGAAGTTCAGCGTCATACTCCATCATGGAGGATTTTTCTTTCACTTCAAAAACGAATGGAAATTTACTGAACGCAAAACCATCCTATGATGATGAGAGAAAAATTGAAAACAAGTTAACGAATGGGTCACAACCAAATAATAATTACTTAAAACCTTACGAATGCTGTAAAACATATTCAAGAGTGGATTTAAACGATAAACTTTACACTCCAGTATAAAATTGAAGTGTGTGAGTCTCCTTTTTCTTAAAGTGCTCAATTTGCATTTGATAGAGCGAGTAAAAAGGATAGAGTTATCGCTCAAATTTGATAACAAACAATATATCAACTTGCTATTTCCTGTCCAAGTAAGAATTACTTTGCAAAATCTAAATTTTTTGCTGTTTTTGTCGATTGTTTTGATTTTGCAAAAAAACATACCCCGGCGTAAAGGGCGCTCTTCTACTTTCGATTTCGTTAAATGTACTTTGAAAACATGTTAAAAAGTTTTCGGCAATCGACAATTTTACAACTACCTAGTAACTCGCAACTCGCAACTCCTCAACTCACGACTATAAGTGAGTATCAAGAAGAGTTAACAAGAATCTATACTCCACATATTTGATACATTCCACTATAAAAATAAAACAACTTACAGGATTTTCGATATAACTGAGGAAATCTTTTCGAATATCAATTTTATCCATCAATCCAGGAATATAAAATGAAGAGTAAGCCAAGATTTCACCTCCTTCTTCGTTTAACTATACGAAAAAGTAACGAGTGGAAAAAGGTTTCGAGATATTTTGGACATATTTTCAATTTTCTCAAGAGTTTGACATGTGTTTCATCCGAGTAAACATAACATAGTGGGGGTTCCAGGTCCCTCCTGAAATTTTCAGTCACAGCACAATCCAATTCCCCCACCTGAAATATCTGAGATAAGGTCCCACCTCTTTACCTTACTGAGTCGGGGAAGTTGCCAGGGCCAAAAACAGGGTCCTTAGAACAGTACTTTATTAGAGGGACTCGACCCTTAACTTAGTAATTTTGAAGGATGTCAATAATAACAACAAGAACAATAACAATAATAAATTCAATTGATAAGAAAAGTGTTATTCTTTATGAAACTTTTTTGAAAATACTGGATGTATCAATAGAAAATATGTGAAAGACTCCAAATCCCACCTAAACGAATAAGCCCCCAGCATAACCTTTATCCCCCACCTGAAATCCAAAAATTTCAAACTCCCAGCACAACATTTACGACCCAAGTAAACACCCCCCCCCCCCCAGCAGAGTGGGGGGTGCACACTATGCATAATATATTCTGCTAAAAGTACTTTGTTGAGTATTCTAATGGGCTTTAAAATTTTTTACACCCCCTACTTAAAATTTTATATTTCTACGTATATTCCCCTGGATTTTTCATTCTAGTTACCCCCCCCCCCCTCCTCCTGGACGCGTCCGACTTCTTCAAAACTGGGAAGTAAGCCCAATGTAAATAAATAGTTTTTTATTTACCTCGTGGATGACTTTCAGCACTTTCAAGCATGCGTTAAAACTTGCTAGTGTGTTTTGGATTAACTGAAAATATAATAAATAAGGGAACTAAAAAATACATTTTATTTAAAAAAAGAATTTGGAGCTGACGAAAATTTTGTCAGACGAATAATTTAGTCTGACGAAAAATTAGGCCGACATTGTTTTGTCCGATAAGGTAGATGATTCTAAGCAAGTTGGAAGATAATGGCGAGTGTTTAACGGCCAATCTCCACTCACCGAGCCCTATTTGGCACGTCCAAATAAGGTTGTTTTAACAAAGTTTGAACAATGTTGCAATAACTTTTACTTGTCTACTGGGGCAGTTCGCGCGACAGTTACAAGTTTTTATAAAATGACGTAATACTAGACCACCATTGGCCAAGAAATTAATAAAGTCATTAGATTGGTTAAATATGACGTTACAAGTCGAGCGACTTCGAAAAAAGTAGAATCTTTGTCAGCTTTTTTTTCTTTCCACTCGCCTATGACGTAATCTATAACGTCATCTTCTCTTACGGAATTTTCACCAGGAAAAAAAGTCGAGCGATGAATGAATATCGGGGTATAAAAACAGCGTATGAAACGGATAAAATATTTTGCGGTAAGGGGTTTTAAGCAATAGGTTCACCTATCATCCTGCTCTCAAGTGCTCTCAAACCATAGTCAGTATAAAAAACCCGGTCTGGAAGTCTTTTGTATTTTGTTTATGTTTTGAACTTGCGTACGCAAATTGCTTTGTTTTACTCACTTTTTGATCATGTGATAAAAAAAATTGACCTATCCCAAGAGAAGATATTGGTACAAACGTGACCAATAAGTGAGCAAATTGACATTTGAACAAAGAAAATGTTAACAAAAACTTATATTAATACATTGCCAGACCAACCAATAATGTTATTTATATTTATGATAACAACGACGAAAAACAAAGACAAAAAAGATGCTGCCACTTACCGGTGCTCTTCCTGCCATTGGGAATAATTCGGTAATTGACCATTTGAAGCACTAGAAGATAAGATAAAGTAAATAAGCATTCCAAAGAAAAAGTATATCAAGAAATCCACGATACACATCACGTCATCGTTTCTAAGCTAACATCCCAAAAAGCCCAGTGTTTGCCGCTTGTTTCTATGGAAACAAAAAATTGTGGAGCAAACACCCGGATATTAAGGACGTCTCTGTTGCATAGACTAACTCGGCGTGACGTCAATATTCTCATCCGTTTGGTAGGTAAAACTAAAAACTTTTGATTGAAATAAGTACCATGGCTACATATAGTTTACTTTCAATAGATGAATTGTAATGATCGGCACAGATATCTCTAAATTCTCTATAAAGTTTGAGTTGAGTGCTGTTTTGTCGAATCGCTCAATAATTATGGAAAAATCATACCTGGACAATTCTTTCCAGGAAGGTGGCAGGTAATAGCTTCCACCAACCGACTAAAAAATAAACAAACAAATCAAATATTCCAAACAACGTCGGGTCCATCCATAAAAAAATTGTATGTTTCCGGTCCGCGGGTGAGTAAAATTTCGTCCACCCGGGCGGCCGGGATTTCTTTTTTGTTGTAAAATTTGAGTCAAAATATTTTCTACTGCTTGTAAGTAAAACTGTTTTTGAAGTTCTCAAGCTCAATTGCCGCATTACGTTTCTCAAGTTAAATCAGTCTCTTTAGTATTATAGTATATTAGTATCTTTCAAATCAATTAAGCAAGGTTGTCAGACTTTTACAGTCCAAAAAAAACACCGGCCGGTTTTTTTAACGCCGCGGACCGGGAACAATGACTTTTCTTAGGATGACCTCGGTCAAAAGGTTGTAGACTTTTTATAAAAAGCAGAAAATCACCAAAACACAGTATAACTGGCCCTCGACCCCATTTGTCTAATGGCATAAGGTGGCAATAATTGACCTTCTTTACATCAACCTTGAAGGAAAAAGCAAATTTTTAAAAGTCTACAGAAGTCAACAGAGAACCATAACAGATTTTTATTGCAACTTGTTAATCAAGTGGGTCTAAATCGCTTTGCAATTCTTGCCAAAATTAAGATCTCTGTCTTCTTCCGACGTTTGCGGCGCCGGTTACCGTCTGGTTATAACTAAGTGTGTTTAAAGTTTAAGCTTAGTACTCAAGGACTAAGTTCTAGTTCGACCCCTAGCCCTGACAAATGGCCGCGACACGAAGTAAAGTCAGCTCTAAATCAGCCTAAGGCGAATGGCTATCAAAGCATGGGATATGCTCTTTGTTTTCAATTCACGCCTTCACATGTGTGTAGCTCTACCAGTGGCTGATAAACTTAATTGTGCGGTAAGTCACTAAATCCACCCTGTAGTCTAGCGGTAGCGAAGGAGGGATAGACTCCTCCGCTGTATGGCTGGTACCAACCCTAGGCCTCCCCTCCCCGAAGCACGAAAGAAATGGAGAAACCACAATTAAAAAATACCAGCTGTCTACAATATTGAAAAAATACAAAATGAAAAAACCCTGGCTTACTTAATGCTTTCTTTGCAGGGAGTTGAAGTCCGCCAAACGCCTCAGCGAAAAAAACACCAAGGGGCGCCATCTCCTCGGGCGGCATTCTGTGTAGAATTTCTGGGATGATGATGTAAACACGAAGACATTCTAAATCAGCAGGATTACTGTGAAGTGAGTTGATGAGAGAGCTGGATACGCTTGTCTTCACCTGAAGAAAAAAATCAAGACTTGAACTAGCAGTCGGGCATCGGACATCGGACATTGTTCGACCACAAAACACACTCAAACTAAAATCAAATTCTATCAGATCATGTTCGTTGTTTCAAGCCTTTCGAAACAAAATGAAACCATCAGTTACCATGACTACACACAATTTCTTTTCCTCCCCTGAAATTGTCCTATCCTGGCTGTTGGAAAGGTCTTTCTGACTTTAACTCCAAAAACCACCCCCTCCTGAAATCAGGGGGATGAGATTATGGGTAACCGAAAAAAAGAACATTGATCTCACCACTTCAAGGTATTCATTAACTTGCCACAGTTTTTCCAATGAAACATGAATACCCATTGGATGTAAACCATGCTCTGATCTTGATGTTGACGTGTAATCTCTTAAAGAGAAAAAAAAATAAGTTTCAGGCTTCGTTTCCTTATCGAAATAGCAAGGTTATCTTTAAGCAAGATAAGCGGTACTATGCGGTAATGAATTTTAACATTGCTGCAGTAGAGACTTCGACTAGAAAATAAATTCTTGAACTCGTCTGTGTTCGGATTACTAAAGGGCTGATATTTCGATGTGTCGATATACCATAATCTTCAAAGAAGAAGACGCATCAAAGTCTTTAAATCCTACATACAGAACTGACGACAGTATACAGTAAGAATATCAAGGGGAAAAATTGAAAAAGACATACTGGGATAGGAACGAAGCGTTGAGCGTTGATTGATTTGAAAATGCAATTGCCAAATACTTTCGCATTCTGAAATTAAAAACAAACATTAAAAATTGTCAACAAATAAAACCCTTTTCTTTTGTTCTTCTAGAACTACAGTTGCAAGAAGTGTTTCAAATTCTTCTGCTTTTCCTCGAGACGATTCCAAGACGATAGCTACATTTCATTTTTCCGGGGGTAACATTACACTGTATTATCGAACCTCCAAGGTCTTGAAAATTGAAACACCCTTTGTGCTCTACCAAAACCAAACTAGATAATAAACAAATCAATGACCAGATTTTTAGAAATGTAGCCCTAAAGGTCAGATGTTCTCTTCCAGAAAACAACCGAGAATATCTAGCCCGTTCGGATATCCACAAGTGAAAAAAGAGAAACCCCTTTGAACATTTCCACCTCAGATATCCAACATATCTTAGGCAATTTGCCACAACCTCCTTAATCCACTCTATCAGACAGGTAATCGACATCCTAGGGATCTATGGGTCTCTATTGAAAAAAAAACCAGTCTTGAATCTTGAAAAACTCTCTCTCTCTTTCTGCGGTTGTGGAGCTGTGAATTTGGGACCTGCATATTTGAGACCACTCAAGTTTTCCGTAGTAAAGCATCGAGACAAAAAATGAGTCTCTTTTATTCAAGCGATTTTTTAGAAACTTTTGTACTAAAGAACGACGTGGTTTCAAATAGGAAGATGAATTTGGTGAAAGATTTGTCTCTTTTATTCAAGCGATTTCAAGAGACTTTTGTACTAAATAACGATGTCGACATCATACCCGGATTTTTGGGCGAACGTAGTATCACTAGTTTTCCATTGTTCAACCATTTGACTCGCTTTTTGTTTTGTGAGATAACACAAACAAGATTTTTTCGTTAAATGATGCAATCCTGGTAATCTTGGTTTCTAAGGTGAAAAAGCAAGAAAGTTCATTTCATCTTAACTGATACATCATACAACCATGCAAGTTATAGATGATTTCACCGTGACGTTTATTGTTATCGAATGACTCGCTTATTCAAAACGTAACATAAAAAAATTATTTGGTCATTTAAGTTAAGTTGCATCTTGCATTTGTAAGGTATAGGTATAACATGTAACATATTACACAAATATGTAATACTCATATTATCATACGTTTAAACTACGATAGACAACAAATTTCACTTTCATTATTAGCACTGTGGCTTTGAAAAACACATACAAGATACGTCTCAGCCAACTGTTACCGTGAATTATACAAGTTATTTATTGTTTTAAAATAATATGTTTTTCAAAGTCACAGTGCTATAATGAAAATTGTTGTCTATAGTAGTATAAACGTATGATAATATGAGTATTACACATTTGTGAAATATATTACACAATATTTATTGTAACATGGTTGCTATTATAATTAGCGGTGTTCAGTTTGTAGGTTGGAAATGAGAAAAGTTAGGCGGTCCACCAACCTCTATTATGGAACAAGTGATAAGAAAAGTGCTCAGGCCACCAGCTACCACCTCCATCAGCGTGTTATCAAAACTATTCGCAGAAGAGCCTGCTTCCATGCTGTTCTGTGAAATATCACCGAAGAATGAATTCAACTGTTCTGCAAAATACAATTCTTCTTTTTCTCTAGATGAGATATTAATAAAATCTGTTTTGGTGAAATTCCTCCAAAATGATTTGATTTTTGTAGGGCTGTTCTGTTTGGTATATTGTCCAATCCCTAGTTGTCCCTTGACATTGAGGCCGAAAGAGTATAAAGATCCATTAGATATCGAATAACACAAAGTATGCTTCCGTCCACATGA
This sequence comes from Tiaropsis multicirrata, assembly GCA_032270745.1. Classification (NCBI taxonomy): domain Eukaryota; kingdom Metazoa; phylum Cnidaria; class Hydrozoa; order Leptothecata; family Tiaropsidae; genus Tiaropsis; species Tiaropsis multicirrata. Next base: position 10,372 of record JAUJPO010047351.1, read on the forward strand.
GACGTTGGTAATTGTCGAACCCAATTCCACAACCTATTACGACACAATAATATGGGCTTTTCCAGAACAAATTCAAACTTCAAATTTCAAACCCCCACTATTCAGTGGCGGATACAGAAGAGGTACTTAGAAATTTTGATGGAGAGTGCTGCTTTTGTTCAACACTCTCCGTTAGAAACCCTGAGTACCTTCTGTACCCCTGCTGTTGTGGAGGTTTGAAATTTTCAATACCCTAGGATATCCAGGGGGTAAGAGTTTGAAGACTAAGGATATCCAGGGGGTTCGAAATGTTCAGCCCAGATATTGGATTTTCCAGAACAAATTCTGTACCCCATCTGTTGAGGAAATATAGGAAGGTATCCAGGGGTTCGAAATTTTTAGCAACGAAATCCAGGGGACGCTGATGTTAAGATAAACCAACATCCTCAGGAGGGATGTACCCTCCGGTACATATTTGTTTCTAGAAAGGACCAATGTTTGTATTGTATGAAGGTTGCTATCTTGATAATTCTTCAGTCTTGCAATAGTGCTCAATGTCGAAACAGAGCGTGATATCAGAAATACCAGTAGCAGAATAAAAAAATAGTCTCATTCATTTTCTGATATGAAGGTTGCTATAATATTTCTACTTCAGCTAAAAGCAGTCAAGAACCGTTATATGTGGGTGGCCTGTTTTCATGAACAATAAAGGGGTTTTGAATTTGAGTTTTGAATTGGAAGTGAAGTTGTTGTTGTTGTGTAATTTCTTAAAGTTAACGACCCTTAAAGAAAAAAAAATAATTTTCAGGCTTAGTTCCCTTATTGGAAAAGAAATCTATTCGATAAAATATAGTGATAAAACCAGGGGGGAAGGTTCTCCTAAGAGAATCAACAGAAAAAACAGACTCACCATTCTCGGGATATGTTCATCACTGAAAGAGCTATGTCCCAATTGTCCAGATGATCCGGAACCAAAGGAAAAAATATTTCCTGTCTGAAAAAAAGAGCAGTTGTGTAGAAGTTTTATATTCAAAATAATAGAGATGATGCGTTCTTTAGAAAAAGGTAATGAAAGTTATTCTCTGAATGGTTATGACCAATCCAATGAAGAAAATTCTTGTAAAATGCTTAACTTGACCCAAAAAAAGAGGTAAATTTTCCTTTAGAAACTCACTTGATTCTGTTGTTGTTAAAGTTTTTGATAAAGGAAAAGTCTTTGAACTACTAATTTTGAGTACCAAAGCAAATTTATGCTGTGAATATCTTTTTTTTAGCCTATTTTTGCCTTATTTCAGTGTTTCCAACCTCCCCCCTATTTCAGTGCTTCCAACCCCCCTCCGCTTATTGGGTCCTCATGTTTATTCAAATTTTGAAAATTTTCCAACCCCCTGCCAATTATTTTGACCCCCCTCTTTATTGCAAATCTGAGTACTTTAACAAACAATCACAGGCATCTACTATTTGCAAACTTACAGACGTCAGGAGAACAGTGTGTTCTTCTCCGCAAGCAATGTAACGGACAGATTGACCTTGTGGTAATGATAATTTCACTTTTGTTGGGTAACATTTGTCTGGAAGTTGAGAGAAAACAAAATGAAAATATCATTCAGTGGAAACATTTGTAAACATCATTTCAGCCAAGCCGTGCTGAACCTTTTTGCAGCAGGAGCATATACACGTCAGCAAAGAGCCTACTTTTTTTATATTTATTTCTACTTGTAAAATTTTCACTGGAATGGACAAAAACTGAAAAATAATACGTAAAAGATACTTGAATATATTTAAGGTCGTTGAAAGGTGATTAACGCCAACCATGAAGCTTAAGATAAACTAAAAGTTGCCAGATTTAGTTAACTTGACTCTAACCGTAGCAGAATCAGTAATTACGACCAGCCTCAAATCCTCAATCTTCTATCTTAACAATTAAATTTGAAGATGTTCGAGAAAAAATACAACACACATATACCTTCTGCATCACCCAAACCAAGTTGACCATAACTAAAAAAAAAAATACAATGTATTCATTGCAAAAAGAGTCTTTGGAAATGACCAAGGCGATTTCAAGATGAATATAAATGTAAATCATCTATTAACATGCAATGATGAGGTTGACATCAACAAATTTGTCACAAAATACCCCCTCCATTTTTTACCAGGATCCTAACAGATCTAGACTTTCTAAAAAAGTAATAAAAAGACAGTGGAATTGCTATAAAATTTTCAAACAAAATCAACCTTCAAAATACTGTCATCTTTCATATATACCTGTTTTTACCCCATGCAAAGATTAAACCAGAGATGGTCATTGCAAACGAATGGAAACCACCGGTTGCTATGTGAGTAATTGGACATCCTTGTAACACCAATATCAATTGCGGCTTGGTTTCTTTCTTGTACTTCTTACCAAGCCCCAGTTGTCCGAATTCGTTATTGCCCCAACAATAAAGTTGACCATCTAAAGAATTTTGCAAAAATAATAAATAACGTTTATACATACAAGGTTACAATGTTCCAGCTAAAAATCAAGCAAGTTCTGCCAGGGCTTGAAAATAAATTTAACACGATTGTCTGATAGAATTTGATTTTGGTTGAATATGTCACATATCTGAGTGTCCAATCGCGAATTCAAGCCTTGGCTACTGCTACTTTTGGTTAAAAAGTCACTTTTTATTTGCTTTTGAATGAAAAAGTTTATGTTAAACAAAACTTAACAGACAAAGAGGCATTTTTATAAACTCATTCAAAATCATTCCCAAAGTAGGACTTTAGTATTCTTAAATCCAAGAGATTACTTTTATTAAACAAACCAACCTGAACACAAGGCCAAGCAATGATTTTTGCCACATGAAATAATGGTCACCTCATGATTAATTGATATCCGCTCTACAAGCCTGTGGAAGTGTAGAAAATGGGCTTTTTGTGAGGAATCAGCTCATAAAATTTGGTGGATTTTGGAGAAATTATTACACTAAAAGCTGTGGGAAAAATGAGCAAACATCTGAGGAAAAGCAAATATGTCTAAAAAATGTTGAAAATCCAAAGGGGTAACTCTCGAAAATGTTGATTTCCTCAACAGGTGGACATAAATTTTTTTCTTCTGGAGGAGACAAATAGATACTTTCATATGATGATCTAATCTATTTTCAATGTTGGTTTTGATGCTATGTTTCTTAACTACAGACCTATCAATCTACCGATAACATATTATTTTCCATTAGTTTAGAAAAACAAACAAAAATTTGATTTACAGTGGTTTGATATAAGAATCATTTTCGGATCCGACTCCAAGTTGGCCATAAGTATTGGATCCAAAAGCAAAGACTTGACCTCTCTCACTCAATAACAATGTGTGTGCAGACCCACAACTTGCCTCGACTATCCTCTCTGAGTCTAGATAAGGAATTGGCTCTGAAAAAATAAAAATAAAAATATTTTATTGATCAAATTAATCCACAATTCCAAATTAATATTAGATCGTTAGAGTAAAGTATAAAAGAACCTTTTCAAGCAAGATGCATCTTAGCATAAATCAATAGAGATAGACAATAATATTTTTGAATTAGTTTAAAACTGTTGCCCATTTCGAAAGAAAGTTACAGCTCTTTATAATAATGCTGATGTTACTATCCAAAATTAATAACTTTGTTTGAGTAATTGAGAACTTTGATTATGGAGATAATACATTAAGGTGTATAAAAAAATTCATCTATTTTACCAACGGTATGTTCATTGCCAAGTCTTCCAAGCTGTCCATGTTCATTACTCCCACAAGAGAATGCTTTTCTATCTTCAGTGAGAATAATAGTATGCGCCCAACCACAAGCTATCTTCCATGCCTTTTGTGAAATGTCAAACTGAGCTGCAATTCATAAAAATATTGGGAGAATATAAAGAAAGACTTTGATAGACTAACAAATCAGGAATACAGCTGTTTAAGATCGTATTACTTCATTAATTAACCAAAGTATATACAATGAATAATTAAACAACGGAATTTGTTAGATACCTCTAGTTGGAGTAGTTCGATTGTTATCATCAACATCAACGTCATTTGTCAGTTCTTGTTGTGGATCCCTTTGTAACACTAGTTGGCCACTTGAATCATCACCCCAGCTGTACAACCCCATTATTTATTTTATATTATGTTTGTTCTCATTTTCCTCTAAAAACAAAATACAATCAGGATTTAAATTACCTTCAAAATAATTTTTCACTCCTGTATTTTCGCCTTTTCAAATCTTGTGTTTGTTGACATTACACAAAATACATTCTTAGATCAAAACCAGCACGTATTATATTGTTTTTATTAAATCCCATTTAACTCTACTTTTTCAATTCTTTCAAAAAAATATCATAAAAGGCAAAAATGTGATTATATTAAAAATAAAAAACCTAAATCTTCTGAAAATGTATGAAATATCTATTATCTATGAAGCATAAAAATTGAATGTAAAAAATCAAACATTCACTCCAAAATAACCTTACTTTCGGGAGCTTTCTTATTAACTGTATAAGCCAAAAAGGTATTCCAAAATAAAGCTACACAATTCACCACAATAACTCGATGGGTTAAGGGAACAAAATAAAAGTTAAACAGTTGTACCCAAGGCCAAATGTAATAGTTCACTTGCAGCGCTCCTGGATAGTTGTTGGTCAAGTTTTCTTTAATGTCTGCCAAAGATTTTCTGCTCAATACATCACTGATACAGAAGAATGAAGCGATAAAAGGTGGAGCCCACAGCACTTGATCATATAACATTTTCTTAATAGCAAGAGTTTTTACCGAACCAGTGACATATCTTTCTAAGACACCGTACCAGACACGCAAACCAGGGCCAATAAAACAACTTCCCATGATAAAGAATTTAAAAGTCCTTTGATAATCATGTTTAGGTGTTTTCTCAACAAACTTTTGTGCCAGAACATCTCCTGATGCACACAAAATCCCTTTGAAAACAAAAACAAAATTTGAACGTTATATTGAATTTATTTTAAGTTATTTTAAAACAAGCTACTGGAGGCAATTCAGAAAAAGATAATTGCTGGCAGCTGTCGCGTAGACAGGAAATGTGTTGTACGATACATTAAATATCTATTCACATCAATAGTTGTCGTAAAAATTTGCCCCCCTACACCAATTTTGTGCTGCCATCTCTTTTTATGTAAAAAGAAATCTCTTCATCCAATCACTATAAAACTTTGCCCTAGTATTTATAACCTTACATGTGAAACCATATAAGTTGATATCTTTAATATTCACAAAAATCATCAAGTTTATCACAAATCAATAAATTAAATCCAACTTTGAAAAACAACGCACATATTATGAGACATCTTACCTGTGGAAAGAACTGTTGTTTTCCATGGGTGTGCCACAAGAAAATGGTTATATAAATTCAAAAGTCTTCTCGCCATGCTTTATATTTGACTAAAAAATCTGCATAAATATAGATAGAACAACCAGTCAAACTTTCAGTGAAGAATTTCGCTCTGATTCTGTATAATTCTGTCTTAAGAAATTACATTGTATAAACACTAATGGATTTTAGCTATATGAACTCTTTATGGCACATCCAGAATAGGTACAAACACTTTTCTAGCCTGAAAAAAAATCACAAATTATTTCTTCATGATTGGATAATTTATTAGGTATACAACCAATTTTAATGAGATAGTTAACTTTTTTAAATATTATGGTTGCAGTCTGGTTCAACAGCAGTATAGTCTGAGATTCGTAAATTGTATTATAATCTGTACTAAGGAAAGAATTTGACAATAAAATTGAGCTACAACAATAAAAAATATTTGAAAACAAAAAATTATTCTATTAATAAAAAGAAAAACATTGTAGCTATAAAATTTAACCGTTGCATCTGAAAAATTATTTATGGCTACTTTTTTACTGGGATTTTAAGTTTTGAAATCAGTGCAGTGTATAATACAGTGGTATATCAACATGAACAAAACCTGCCTGCGATTACACAAATTCAACATTTCCAGAAAGTTTCTGCATAGCACAGTACCGACCGTGCAACTTCACTTCTGTAAACAATACTGTCCAATGAGCAAAATACCTTTTAATTAAATGCAGGAATACCAATACATGCAAAATTTACAATACTTTAAAATGAGAGAATGAAGCCCTTGAATACAGAATATATAAAAATTTGAAAAATACCATTATCATTGTCATTCTATTTAGTTTGAAGCAAATATAGAAAAGTGCTCAATGATATATCACTGTATTTTTTTTTGCTCCAGTTGGTGCAACTGGCAGAAGGCCTTATCTCTTTCACCTCTTTGTCACCCCTTTATAAACAGCCAACAGGGTGTGGAACATTTTGAATATTCTGAACCTGAATGGTGCATTCTCCGATAATAAACACTGTTATATACTCTGTTCACAAACTATAATCTGATTTTTTTTGGTCCAGTTGGTCCAACTGGTAGAACTGGTAGAAGGCCCTACTTAAAGGAAAAAACTTTTTTGAGTCGAAAAAATTTTTCAGGCTTTTACTTTTGCGAATGGACTATTTGACTATATTTTGTGAGAATTAACTTTTGAGAAAGACCCATTTGACTGAGCTTGACGAGAATAAACTTTTGCGAAAAAGACAATTTGAAAATCTTTTTAAAATGATTGGGACACTTTTTATCCCTCTTCATCTTTAGTAACTTATATACGATATCTGAAGTAAACACCCTTCATCAAACCTTGTTATGTTCTTGTAGTGTAAATCCCACTGAAGATAACATTTTTTGGGGAGGGAGGTTGTGGCCCGAACATTTTTGGGCCTGTTTAGACCATGTTTGGGCTTCAAAACTCTTCAGACTACCCTGAACATGGTACAACAATTAGTCTTGAAATCACATCGGCTGGGACTTTTGCCTGAAGGTGGCCTCTCAAGCAACTTATGGCACGTTCAAAATGAGACCAGAAATTACCATAAGATTTTGTGACCATTAGCTGGCGGATAAAACTGAAAAGAATAACTGAATAAGGTACCTTTTTACAGTACCCAAAATTGAGTAATTTTCAAATTAGCTAATATGGGTTTTGCTGATTAAACTTGAATATCTCCCGATTGCTTTGATCAATTCACCTCAAACATTTATCAATCTAGCGACCATTTGACCTGGTTGGGAATTTTTTAATTAAGCACACACATTCCAGTTTTCAGAGGATGGCAGAGCTGCACTTGAGATTAGTTTCAACGAAATCAAATCCTGCACCTGATGCAAAATTTTACCAAGCACTAAAAGCTGCAGATTTTTTATGACAGCTGTTATTATTTTGAAAATTCTTGCACTTGAGAAGATTATTCTGCAACTTGCACTTGGAGGAAAGTAAGGTTCTGCACTAGAGATCTGGAGCAAATCTGCCATACTCTGAAAACTGGCACACATTGTATAAACCTTCTCATACATCTTCAGTGTCAAAAAAGCAAGATTCCCAACCAGGTCAAATGGTCACCAGATTGATAACTGTAGTTTCAGAGGTTTCGTAGCCATGGTAATCTTGATGGTTTAGCAAGTACCAACGCAGAGAAAAATTTACTTATTTTGAGACACCGCGATTTTGATTACATAATTTTTTCAAGACGTTTTTTTATATAAAAGTAGAAGTTGACATGACTGAAAGAAGAGATTTTATGAGGAAAGTATATGTGGGTGAAATTTTACCCGGTAAAATAAAAAATCCAGCAAAAGGCAAACCCTCAAATTCAAAATTCCATGTTGTCAACCAGTCAACAGTTGTTTTGAGATTTTTGTTTTTGGATCATTTTGGATCTATAATGTAATGTTTAGCTAACTGTTTGGGTGTAGAAATTGCGAGATTGATAGCTACATGGACAATGGACTGAAAAGGCAATAATCTCTGTAAAATCTAAACATAAAAACCTCTTTAACAAACCATTGATTTAGGCCATAAATCTTGATAATATGCAGCAGGACGTATTTTTTGCAACCAGAAGCATCCATTCCAAGCATCGCCGGACGCATAAAGACGTTGTCGCATTTTTGGGATGTTTCCGTAGAAAGCATTACGTAATGGGTATCAACCATGGCGTTCTAGCTAAATCTAGATTTAGAACGCCATGGTATCAACTCACCAAAAAGCACTTGTTGCTGCCCCGCGCCACACAGTACAGTCCAAGGGTTGCTTTTTTGACGAAATTTTCGGAGCAGGTTTGAGTTTGAGAGGTTTCCTTTTTTTCAAGTCGGAATCATGCACTCTCCTTCTTGTCTCCTTGTCCAGACAACACCCGCTCCTGTGCAGCACTCGACACACAGATGATACCAACATAGGGTTTCATAGCAGTGGCACTTGAACTACGCAGGATAGGAGAGCTTCTTGCTCCCAGGGTGGAGGGTACTTGGGCAAAAATAGGTGGTCGGTATGTGCAGCCCTTAAGGGTCGGGTTTTCAGCCTTCCCAAGTCTAAGGGTCACAAAACACAGAAAAAATCAAAAGAGTCTCTCTAAGGGTCTCGATTTTTGAAAAAATTAGCCATAAGTGTCTCTAAGGGTCGAAATTTTCGATATTTGTGGGGAAATTTTTGAAATTGGACGCAAAATTTATCATTTTTCCTCCTTAAGAGTCGTATTTTTGTCAATTTTGAGAGAAATTTTTCCAAAAAGGGTCACTTTTGGTGGCAAAAATTTGTCTCTCTCTAAGGGTCGGGTCAAATTGGTGTGGGTTGAGCCGGGCGAAGTACATCCTGTTCTTTTACATCTACAGTGGGAATCGAACTCGTGGGTCTCCTGGACGAAAATCGAGAACGAACTACACAACTACGAAACCAACCAAAGAGGTTTCTAGAATGTTTAAAAAAATAAAATGAAAATATGCAGTGACAAAAAGCTGTCAATCCACGTTCGTTTTTCTTTTGACATTTAATGGATCGTTAGCCTACCTAATAACTTGATTCGCTAATCATCATCATGTATTATCTTAATATCTATGGTAATCACACAATCGCTGATAAATGAAAGTCCTTCACCGTCATTATTTCTGCTCGCGTACAGATAACAATCTTCTCACCAGACACATAAGCTTTTAAAGCTTTCTGTTTGATAAGAAGTATTTGATTGAAAAAATCTGTGTGTTTTGACTGATGATATTTGGCTTTATTTTTTGAAGATTATAAAGCATTTTGAAGATTATCTATTGCATTTTTTACTTCATTTACGTTTAGCCCATCTTCATTGCCTCAAAAAGAAGACATTAGAACAAAATTATAAATAGGATACGATATTTTAGGTAAGTACCTTTACCGATATTTTTGGAGGCAATTCGGCGAGCAACCTGTTCTCAGGGTTCTTTACAAACTTTTTTTGTTCGTTTTTTTATATGGCTCAATACATGACACGAAAATAAAAATTCAAAAAGCAATACCGAGATATACATTGGGAATATTCTTACAACGTTAGGGAACATAAGATCGAAAGATCTTTAAAAAGGTGTCCTCGCCTGATACTTTTCAAGCATATAGTTGTTCTATTTTCCTGAAGAATTTAAAAGTAAAGATATCGGGAAAAATAGAAAGAAAGAAACTGGGGAAAACTGGATTAGTTACCTATAGCGAAGTGTATTGGCACAAGATACGTCTTTCTTAGACCTACGTAATGTGTTTACTGTATACTTTGTTTACATTATGTAAAAAATGATCTTGTTTATTCATCTGCCTGACTCAGCAAAATATATATCAGTAGATTATTATTACATTTTCGTGTGTCGTTTATGTACTTTTGTACCAATACATACACATAAATGATAGAAATTATCAACGATGAAGAAGTATATGTCAAAATTGATATCTAGATGTAGTATGTTGTTGGTGTGTTGGTGTGTTGCTTACGATGTCTACGAACCTTCTTTCAAAGCTTTAGTAGGCCCTTGCCTTGATGTGGCCTTGTGGAATTATCATTTTGTCAATGGGGATAAAATATGAGCAGTATAGTTAAATTTTGTGTAATTCGAAAATTCATACAATTCGAACAAAATCTTCGGTCCCGTTCAACTTAATCAAACTTCTATTAATTTGAAACTCATGTAATTCGAACAAATGTTCTGTCGCGAGTGGTACCCTGGAAATTCGAATTACAGGAGTTTAACTGTAGGTAGTTTAAATCCAGTGAGAGGAGGAGGAGGGTGACAACAAAGTTAATCTATAGGGATGACATATATCTAAACTAAAGAAATGAGAATTCATTGAGGATAGTAATATTTTTTATTTTTTCAATGGTTTTATGTTTTTTTTTACAACAGGGTTAAATATTATATGCTATTTCTACACCGGGGAGGGTATTTTGAAACACCCTGTCTCTGTGCCCCAGTGGTATCAAAAGCTCAATTTGGTGAAAATCAAAGCTTTCAAACCTACTGGGTTGGGTCAAATGGTAATGTTTTCCCAGTGGGTTCATAAAAATCTATTGTTCTTTCACCATATTTTTAGTGACCACCCCACTAATTTTCTGTTTAACCACTGAGGTAAGAGAGAATATCCGGTTTTCTACTGGGGTGACCATTTCCTCCACTTGGGCGAAAAGGGGATCTCAGTGGGTCACAGACACAGTGATATTTTGAACCTTTTGGAAAAAGCCGGACCATTCTTTAATTTCGTAAAATTTAAATTACAAACCCATTGAAAACCTAGTGACGTATTCCCCGCGTGTTGCTTTAAATATTTGATACTCTTGTTTGAAACCCTGTATTTATTTTATTGAGTAGTAATATATATCTAGTTTCTGGAAATTAGGGTTTTAATAATTGTAATAAACTGCTCAAAAAACTGAAATGCCCAGCAACCATTTTTGCCCAAGTACCCCTTATGTCCCCGCTTCCCCGGGCGTTATCAGCTATAGTATTTGATCAATCAAAAATGTTAAATTTCTTGTGAAAATTTGTACTATTTTACATCTAAATACAGTTTCTTGATGAGGTACAAATCAATCAATCATGACTTTCTGTCACAAATTTTATTTCCCCTTTTTTTTAAAGAAAATAATTTCTTGTTTCGATGACTATTTATCCTACAGATTAGCCTAGCAATATGTAATTTGAGAGAATTCTATTGTTCTTTCATCAACAAGCACACATACACAACAGACAAGAGTAGCGAGAAGAAAAGAGACAGACATAAGAAAAGAAGGGTCGTACATTATGCAAAGTACAAAATTTGTTGAAAGTATTTTTAGTTCGTTGTATAATTTGATGCATTTTCTTTTTGAATAATAATTTTTGGCCTCGTTTCCATGTTGTGGTTGCAGTAATGCTTAAGAGTGAAGGTACCCTGAAATTGCTCCCAACGATTGGTTACAGCAGCGGTCAACGTGTTGTCATTTGGGGTTTATTACATCTTGTGTTCCTTCATTAACATTTCAATGCGGTGGCATTCTACATTCTTCTCTTTCCAATTTGGATGCAATAATCCAAAAATTGTTTTACCCCGCAGACACGGGACGTTGTTATAACGTCCAGGCAACGTTGCTTCAACGTCAGAACGTTATTTGGACGTTGAAACAATGTTGAATAACGTTGTGTGTCTGCTGGGTGTAGGCAAGATGTGAATGTTAGCGGAATCTCTCGGATTAGGGGAGCAGCTTGGACCTTCTTAAAAAGTTCATTTGGAGGTGTAAGAATATTTGCTCAGTAAAATATCACCCTCGGTCTCAGCTTCTAACGGCACAAATGGGCCTTTTTAAAGGTGAAAGGTGATGGTCAAACACTGTGCCACGTCAATGCGGGACCGAGTGTGGTGTAAATTTCAGTTTTTTATCATCAGGAATATATTAGTAGTTGGTTGCTAATAAAAATTCTCAAATTATTTTCATTTGCAGTAACATGAACTTTAATACAAACAGAAAATCTAAAATGTAATTTATCCATCGCATCATACCAATAGACACGGAACGTTGTTTCAACGTCAGGACGTTTGAAACAACGTCGTAAAAAACGTAAAAACGTCATGTGTCGATCGATGAAGTAATAAGCTTTGTTTCAAAGAAAAATCAAGTTATATCTTTTTGTCTTAGATTTTCTTTTAAGATATGAATGTCTTTGGAGACGTTCCTCCTGAAAGTTTTTTTGTCAAGACGGTTAAAACCTTTTCGCCTAATTGTAGATAGATAGATCGAAAGAGTCGATATTTTATGTGGGTAGCCCAATAATTTAGGACTGTCTTCACGGGGTCCAAGCACCTTCAGCCCCATGGCTTCCTACCCCACTGATGCTATTGACAATTCTGATGACGCATTGACGTGGGACTGTAAGTCTGTATTTTCTAGCTGTCGGACCTTTTGGAACCACTTACGGAATTTGAGGATCCGTTGCGTCGTTAAAAAAATACATGACTTCCTGGGGCCGAGGGTGGGGGTGAAACCCTAGTACGTGGTGCTGACGCTTTACCAATGGGTTATCGCTAAATTATATTAAGTTCTTATAAATGACTTTGATCTTAATTTCTAATAAAAGATACACGTAAATAATACTTTGAACCTTTTCGACCTCAAGATTTGTTTTCAATGATACCTTGTGTTTTTGTAACACTGTAATAATAAAAGCAGTTTTTTTGTAAAACTATTTGTAATTTCTGTCATTTGAAGTCTACGAGACCAGCAGAAGTTATTTTGTGTGTATCGAGGAAGGTGCAAAATGCAAATACCTTATCGGCCACGTTCTTTCTGACTGCTAAATTTTTGTTGTAGCCTAAACTGTTTAATCGAAAAAAATTGACGTTTGACTAGAATTTTGTCCGACCAATGATTTTGTCCGCTAAAGTTATGTCTGACTAAGTTTTGTCCGATACGGTAAACGGGAGATTTTATGGAGATTATTTTCTGATTGCGTGAGAACTTTCAACATGCTTGCTAAAATAATTAGCTACATTGTGTCGCCATAAGCAGTTTTTGGGAGCCTGCTAAATCAATTAAATTTCAAGGCAATCGGCTTGTATCAATGTTTACCATATTAATTTCATTTATAGATCTTACGAACTACTGTAGTGTGAAGGAAGTATAAAAGGGACAGTGTCGGATTTATGAAGACAAAATAATGTGGTTTCAAACAGTAAGATTCCAACTTTAAACGCCACGTGACAAACACGTGCTTAGCTCACTCAAAACGTAGAATCGATATCATAATCGAAAGTGACAAAAAATGGAGAATTACCTTGTTTTATATCTTGTATTTTGGTTCCCTCCGAGCGTCAAATCTTTCCTGGAATTTGCACCTCCACATATAGCGAATGACGCGCTTTATGGAGAGCAGGAATATGTCAACATTTCAGGTAAGACCAATTCATCGTGATAATACATAAGTATTTCCTACAAAAATATTGCACAAGAGAGTACCTCATTGGACAAAATTTAGTCGATGAAAAATGATAAATACTTTGGATGCAACTGAATAAAATCTTGATGTTCGATAAGATATATGAGCGTCATTTTTTTACCGATCGTGTTTGCCTAAAAGTCGTCTTTTTCTTGAGATTGAGGAAGTAACGAGGAGCTCTTGTTAAACCCAGATACATATGGCCAAGAACCTTCATTCAACCTCGGAAATAAATGACTGATAATCTTCTTCCAGGTGATATAAAACTAGGTGCTTTGGTAGCCATATATGATGCAGGAGGACAAGTCAATCGACAATGTAAAACCTCTGGTATCAGTCCTTTTGGATTGCAACGAGTGGAGGCTATGAAATTTGCTGTCAATGAGGTAAACCTTAAATTAACTGGAGAAACTAAGAAACCCAGCAGACATAGAGCATATTGTTTTAACGTCCAAATAACGTTGTTTCAAGGTCAGGACGTTATTTGGACATTAAAACAATGTTTCGTTCCTGCTGGGAATGGTCTCAAAGAAATATTTGGATAAACTTTTCGCGAATTAGAAAAATCGCATATATTCGAGAAACAAACTTTCGCGAACATAGGAATTATTTGACATAATTTAGGCACATTTAGGATATTTAAAACAAGAATTGAAAATATTAGTAAAATTTCGTGAGAAAAATTCTGATTTGGTGTCTTTGTTTGATCTGTTTTCCTCCGTCACTGGGCTTGCATATAAATGTTTTGAACGTATTTGTTACGAGGGCTATTTTAGCCAGAGCCCAGGGAAAGAGAAGTACTTACGAAAAGATTGGGTGTGTAGCCAGGGGTACCTCATCTGCTTTTCGCTAGTTTCAGAAATTCCAACATTCCAATGTTTTCGTTTTTAGATCAACTCAAAAGGAATTATCCCGAACGTCACACTCGGGATTGAGATTCGGGATTCGTGTGGTACCGAGACTCATGCTTTAGACGAAGCTCTTCATTTTGTAACCGATCGTGTACCGACGTGCATTGAGGACCAGCGCGTTCCCATTTTCGGTGTCGTCGGGGCCAGTATGAGCCTTTTAACGGCTGCTGTAGCCAACCTGCTACGACTTTTCCAAATACCACTGGTAAGTGAAGATCTGAATTTCCAGCAGACACAAGAGGTTTTTTCAATGTTGTTTCAACGTCTTTTCAATGTTGTTTCAACGTCTTTTCAATGTTGTAACGTTGAAAAGACGTCTTGCGTCAAAGGAAAGTTTTAATTCTGAGCAACATCTTCCAGCAATCACCAAAGAAGAGCTACCTTATTGGACAAAACTTAGTCGGACAAAACTTTGTCGGAAAAAAATGGTAGTCGGATAAAGTTATTGGTCCTGCATAATTTTACCTCAGAGACAGAATACTAAGAACAAGAAAAAAACAAAAATCAGAACGAATTAAAGCTGACTTGGTCTAAACTTTTCAGCACCCACCCAAGAGACTCTGAACTATATCTAGTGACGAAACATCCAAAGATTTTCCAACACTGTTGGTTTTACCAGTAATGCAAGTAATATTACTAAACACCTGTATATAGGTAGTATTTCATATGATATTTTTCAGGAGGAAAGTTGCACGAAGGTGGTTGTAAAAAAGTGATCATCACACTTTGTCCGTTAATTGGGAAAAGCATCTCTCCAAACGTAGCCAACCGTTAAATCTCGTGATCCAAGGATCCAAACCACCATAAATTTCAAATATAATGATTTGGGTGTTGATACTCCATCCCAGAAGGGACGAAACGTTGTTTTAACGTCCAAACAATGTTGTAATAGCATTGTGTCTCTTTTTTTTTTTTCTTCCAGGTATCATACGCAGCCACCAGCACAGAACTCTCAAATGAAGAAAAATATGATTTTCTTTTACGGACAGTCCCTCCGGACAATCTACAATCAGCAGCAATGGTCGATTTCATTATTGACGTCCTTGGTAAGATTTTATCTGATATTCCGATGGCGATTTGGCGGCCGCCCACGCTTGATGTTCTCGGTTAGGTTAGTTTATAAATCTTCAGTGGCGTGACCAGGGATGGTGCCAGCAGACACAGAACGTTGGTTTGACTTCCAAACAACGTTGCTCTAACGTCAAAACGTTATTTGGACGTCTCGTGCGATTTACGGCATGCAGCAAAACTACCTTAAAAATGCACACCGCTTCCACCCATCTGAGCATACTCATTCATAGCTTAAAAGAAGCGTATTTGAATGTAGAAAATTGAAAAACCTGTGACAGGTTGATATTTCAAACACACAATAAGTTATTAGCCAAAAAACTAATTATGACGTCATAGCTATGACGTCATAGAAATTTAAACTTGAATATCTCTTGAACTTGAAAGTTGAAAAACGTCGGGTGTCTGCTGGGGTGCGGTAAGCTTTTTGACATTAGAGACCGTGCATAGGTCGTTTAGTTTCCTCTGTTTCTCATTTTTGCCGACGGTTCGCCCTG
Organism: Tiaropsis multicirrata; assembly: GCA_032270745.1. Lineage (NCBI taxonomy): Eukaryota > Metazoa > Cnidaria > Hydrozoa > Leptothecata > Tiaropsidae > Tiaropsis > Tiaropsis multicirrata. The sequence continues at coordinate 26,162 of JAUJPO010047351.1, forward strand.
GAATCGAGGTTGGATTTATTACTTTCACTTTCGTTTGAAGTTATTTTGGTGGCGTTTGAAAATAACCTTTGCCTATTGAGGCTTTTCGATACTGCGTTAATTATATGCTGTATAAAATGGGCTTTTTCAGAAAAATTCCGTATCCCCCTGTTGAGGATAAGGATATCCATGGGGGTTTGAAATTTTCAATATCCTAGGATATCCAGGGGACAAAAATTCAAGAACCAAGGATATCCAGGGGGTTCGAAATTTTCGACACGGGGGTTGTTGTTAAGAAAAATCGACATTCTCAACAGTGGGAATATTAATTTTTTCTGGAAAAGCCCAATTCTTTTTACTCATCAGGATGGAAATCAGTGTTTATCATTTACTCAGCTGGTTCATACGGCGAGTATGGGTTCGAGTCCTTCATGGATGCTGTTAAACAACGAGCCAATGATACAGGAGATTCGCTATGCATTGTGGATAAAGAAAAAGTGAAACCAGGTCAGCTCATAATATCCATTACGTAATCTTTACTGCGGAAACATCACAAAAAGTCAGATGTTTGACACTAATTTCATTGTTAAAAACTAGTCCAAAATCGGTGACATGCACCCGGCTTTTTCGGGTGTTTCTATAGAAAAAGTTGAACGGGTGGAGAAGTAATGATACGTGGCTATTAACAAAAACAGAATTAGAGATTAAGTTTTCTGTGAAAATACTGCTGTTCTTTGGTTCCATGGTACCATATTGTATGTGTAGCACAAAGCAAGTAAGTGACTTTGACCTGTGATACTAACGGTATCAGATAGCATATGTTTCTTTGTTTTATTTTTCAGGTATATCTGAGGAAGGAATGCTTGCAATATTAGACGAATTCAGTAAAGGTTTTCACAGTGTGGTCGGAATCGTTTGTTATTGCGAAATTCCCGATGTCACAACTCTCGTGAAACTGATCGATAAAAGTTATACCCGATTCCGATTGATTGGATCCGATACCACCTTATCGGGTGCTAAAACGAATAAATCGATTATTTTCTCGCTAGCTTATGACTCGAATAGTGTATCTCAGTTTTACACAATGTATAAAGGGCTTTCACCGGCTTCCGTGAGTTTTGCTTCGAATCCTTGGTTTCATAAATTTTGGAATGAATCGTGCGCCGAATTGAAGGAAATCAATCCCAATTACAATAAAACGGATTGTTCATCGGATGAAATTTTCGGCTTTTGCCGTAAAGCACCGATAGAGACGGGTAAAATAACGTGTCCGCAAGACGATAAAATCCCGTATACAATCGATGCGATTTACGCATACGCTTACGCAATACGGAATTTACTTGAAACAAAACTCGATAAAAACGTCACTCGATTGTTATCGATGAATCTAAAAAATCGCGAGTTCTTCGAAGATTACCTAAAAAAAGTGCATTTCGAAGGCCGCTCGGGGAGTATTTCATTTGATGAGAACGTGGAGCGTGGTTCGTACGACATTATACAGTTCATTGGAGAAAAGCGTACTGTCGTAGGTATATGGAAAGAAGGTAAAATCAACGTGAGCGCATCGATACAAAAAAGCTTAAGGCGAGAATTCGATGAGAGCACATGTCAACCGAAGTGTAAAAATAACGAAGAGCAAGTCGAGAAATATAAAACGCGCTGTTGTTGGACGTGTGAAGCGTGCGCCGAAAACGAATATCTGAGAAACAACACTTGTTTTGCGTGTGACTATGGACAACAGCCCAATACAGAAGGCAACGGATGCGTGGACACACCTATTAAACATATACATCTCTACTGGAAGATTCTCATCGGCATATTCTCATCTATAGGAATTGTATGTACTTTATTCACTTTCAAAATCTTCATCCAGAACAATGATACACCTCTAGTCAAAGCATCAGGTCGTGAGTTAACATATTTGTTGCTTCTTGGTATACTGGTTTTGTTTTGTAACCCGCTTATCATGATTCCGGAACCCTCGGATGCGTATTGCGGAATCGCCCGGTTCAACTTTGGTATTTTCTTATGTCTGTGTTACGGTTCTTTACTAGTCAAAACAAACCGAATAGCCCGGATTTTCACCGGAAAACAAGAATTGTTGTTTTTGACACCGAATTGGCAATTAATCCTAACTACGTTCATAATGATGCCTCAGTTGTTAATCACCTCAATCGGACTAGTAAACGATGAGCGAAGTTCGGACAAAACTTTATCGTATATAGATTATGATATAGACCCTCTTGTTGGTTATCACATGTGTCTGAAATCCGACGACTTTTTTGGTACACTAGCCTATAACATCTTTCTAGTTATAATGTGTACATACTATGCATTTTTGACACGAAAAGTACCGGCTAACTTCAACGAATCCCGTTATATAGGGTTTGTGATGTATACTACAATCGTCATATGGTGTGCCTTTCTTCCGGTCTACTTTTGGATCAGTTTGGAGCAGAGGCTAGTGTTCTTAATGCTAGATCACATCTTGAATGCGTTGACTTTATTGATTGGACTGTTTGGCATGAAAATGTATATTTTGTTGTTGAAGCCGGAGAAAAACACGATCGCGAATTCGAAATCAAGATCAGTCACGTATGTTTCGGATGCTGAGACCAACGGGACTATTTATATTGATGGTAAGTTTGTAAATTAATTTATCTGTAAAGGCTTTTCTCATTCTTTTCCGCGCGGCCGCCGATGGTTCGCCCTGGAATCGAGCTTGCTGTAAAGCCGGGCGCAAACGAATCCAACAGTTTTCATCCAACTTTTCTTTGTAATTTGATGAGAAATTTGATCATCTAGCCTTCGATTTTTCAGATACAGACCAGCATTGAAAGAATATGTTAAGATATGTGTTTATGAAAAAATATGAATTCGAAGTTCCTCTAAACCCTCATATTCAGCTGGCAACTTAACAGTTTGAGATGCTTAAATTTTTATACCCCTGCAGAACCGCCCTTTGACCCAATCATAATTCCTAATTTTCTACAAGGTTAAAATTCTCAGCAGAAACACGACGTTATTCCATTGTTTCAACATCGACGTCAACGTCCAAATTACGTTCTGCCGTAGACGTTAAGAAAAAGTTCCGCGCCTGCTGGGAAAATGTTGCTCTTCATTTGGATTGATAATTTTTCAACTATAAGCTGTGTATTTATTTAAGGTCTTTCTATGCCACACGGGCGCTACAAAGCAATCTCAACGTCCACCATTGGCGGACAAAACACGCCCACGACCAATCACCATCAAAACAATAATAGCGAAGATACGGGGACAAAAGAATTTTATATTGACAATGAAATACAGACTGAAGACCGCGGCACCTCTATGGCCGAGCCGGCACAAGTGGAAAAGGTAGCGAATGGTTTTCATGCACCCTTACATAAAACCTTTACCATGTAATTTCAATACGGTGAATGTGAACCATTTTCATAAAAGAATTTCCCATATTTTATGTTATTTTCCCATACACTCCTGTAAATAGATATTTTCTATGATTTTGAAATTTGGTAAAAAGTATTTTTAGTTTTATTAATGGTCTGGTTTGTTTAGTTCTTGACTTTCAGATTTTCTGTTATTTTGTTGACCTCTTACTCTTCACTATTGGAAAACTCCATGAATTCCATGTCTGAGGGAAAACTCCATGAATTCCATGTCTGAGGGAAAACTCCATGAATTCCATGTCTGAGGGAAAAGTCCTTGACAAACGAGCTGAGGGTTATTTAAATCTTCAAAGGCCAAACAGGGACACAACGTCCTTTTAACATCCCAATAACATTCTGATGTTTGATCAACGTTGCATGGATACTAAAACAACTTTCAATGCCTGTTGGGGTGAGCCAAAGAGTGAACTATTCAATAGATTTTTGGCAAAAACTTTGGCAACAGCCGCTCAATGACAGCACACACAGCAGGCACATAATGTTGTTTAAATGTCCAAATAACATGCTGACATTTAAACAACGTTATGAACGTTAAAAATAACGTCTTCATGTCTTCTGGCATCACCCTCTTCTGGCAAACTTCAACCACGAGTGGTTTCTTTGTTTTTGTCCTCTTTAGTTTTTACTGTAAATGAATATTTTAACAAAGATTTTTACTATCAGAATTTATGTAAATTTTTGCCGATCTTTTCAAATGCGTTTTAGTTTTAGTGTGTTAGCTAGGGCAACAGCGAAAGTAAGGGGCCAGTGATGTTTGGGCTAGCGACCACCTTTTCACATAGCAATTAGGAACTTTACCGCAAAATCATTTGCTGTTCGTTTAAATCCCGAAATCGTCTTTTCTAGATCATTCTCGTGATCTCTATGACGATACTTCTTTAAATTAAATATTTCTCACCCCGGTGAAAAATAAGGCTCAATTTTCTCACCCCAGTACTTTGAATCAATTTTTAAACCTTTTTAGTATTTTTTAGCATTTATGCTGAGATTTTGGAAATTTTCTGTTAATTTTGAAGAAAGTCTGTAAACTGCTTTTGACAAGATATCCATGTAACTGAAAAACGAAATATTTCTTTCTCTCATTTTTCATGACTAAAAACAAGATCAGTCATACCTTACCAACGATATTAAAAATGCATTTTTAAAAAAGAAATTAAAGAATCATTTTCAACTGGTTTAAAAATATTCAAAACTTCTTCAAAATTTGATGACAGTTTTCAATGCAATATTCTCTTTCGCATTTCCAATACCATTATGTCAATTGTTCATTTGATTTTAATATATTTATCAATAGATCAAGTTGCCATTGATTATTGTTCCACTGGCAGCAGTGGCGGATAAAAACATTGACGGAGGAGAGTGTTGCTTTTGCTCATATTCCTTATAAGGAAGTCAACACTCTCCGTCAAAATTTATGATTACATTCTGTATCCGCTTGTCTGCACTGGTGTTTCGAGTGGTAGCAGAAAGTTCAGTCATTTTGATGTTCAAACAACGTTATTTCAAGGCCACAGACATTTTATAGACGTCAAAACGACATTGAAAATACGTCACTTGACTGCTGAGAGGATTTGTAAGAAGTGACTGGTCATTTTCTGATCCAGGTCATTTTCTGATCCAGGTCATTTTCAAGGTGTCTAACTTGTCTGTGAAATAGTAAAGAAGTAAAGGAACTTTCAACAGGTAAGCTACTTGTTCTTTATCCTCTATCTATGCTATATCTTTCCAACTAAAAGAAAGATAACTTTTCTTGAGGGTTTTTTAATTTAGGTGGTCTACTCTAAGACTTCTCCTTCCATTTACACGATAGAAGGTAGAAGTGTTTTTACTGGGGTAGAGCAGCTATAACACTCTCAAACTACCCACTCTCAAACCCAGAGCATACTCCACTGATGCTATCGATAATTTTGGTGACTCAATCCTAGTAGGCTCGCTTACAAAAGCGCCGTGGTACAGTGGTCATCAAACTTGCTCCCTATGCGGGAGACTAAGGTTCGATTCCCACTCGCGGTGGTTCACTTGACAAGTGAACGAATCTTCGCCCGGGTCCACCCATGCAATGTGAGGGGAATTGGGTAGTCAGTCCGAGGTTGCTAATGGGACGCTTAATAGCGTTTACACAGTTGCGAGAATGGGCTATATAGCCTCAAATAGATAGATAGATAGATAATAATAGAGAGACGCAAACGTTGTTTCAACGTCAGAACGTTATTTGGATGTTGAAATCATGTTGGAAAAAAGCTGTGTGTCTATTGGAATGACGTGCTTTTTTGACAAAATCTTTGCGTATTTCAACAACTCACTCGGCACTTGAGGAACCTTTCGTGTCGTGATAGATAAGGCGACCCTCGGGGTCGAGGGTGGGGCAATGAAACAGGAGTAGGGTTGTCGATGTCGAGATTGATGAACAAGTAATACAACACAAGTAATAAGTTCTTACAAAAACATAATCGGTAATTGCTACTTTTTAAATGGTTCACCCTTTAAAGTTAATGCGCTTTTCCAATTAAAGGCTCATCAAAATGAATGTTCCGAAGGTCCCATTACAATCAGAGTTAATTACTATAACTGAATGAATATGATACGCTTCTTGAAAATTGATTTTGAAAATATATTTTGTTGTGATCGATTTTCTTTAATTCAGAGCAGTTGGTTGGTAGAATCAACGATGGTATAATCATGAAGCTTGCATAGTTGTGTCAAGTTGAGCATTTTACAAAAATTTTCTTCATTGGATTGGAGTGCTGTTTGATTGGTCTTAACCGTTGGGAGAATAACTTTATTACCTTTTTTTAAAGAACGCGTCATTTCTATTGTTTTGAATAACCAATTATACGAGCATCTTTTAAAAACTTCTACACAGCTGGCATAGTTACCATAGTTACCATAGTCATGGTTCAACGCCATGGTTCGGTTTTTACCTTTAGTTTGTGTCGTCATAAACACCCCTGTATCTCTGTGCCCCAGTCAAATCTTTTAAACCCACTGGGTAGGGTTAACTGGTAATGTTTTTTCTGGTGGGGTGGGAACCAGAAACAAAATTAGCTCGTTCTCTAAACTAAACTTCTTTAACAGACTTTTCTACGAAATTCTGGCAGGGTCCACTGTTTCATGGGTGATTAAGGTTAGAGAATCGAAGACGTAATAAAAACTTCTTTCTCGTTTTTATCACTGCAGATGGTTCCCTTGATTCTCGCCCCAGTCTCTTATATCCCCTTTTCTTTCTTGATTTTAAATCATTTTCATATGTAAATTCTATGCTTCAATATACATTCAAACTGATTTTGCTTTTTATAAGAATTTTTAAATAAATAAGTATTTTTCAAATATTTTTAGTGAGCTAATCTGGAACATCCATGTTTGTAAAGACCAAAAATATTAAATTTTAGTTCATCAAATATTACAATCAATTTCTTGCCAAAAAATTCAATAAATCTAAAGGTTTGAAAAAAGAAATTTTGAATTTTTTTGAATAAAAATTAACTTTTTAAATATTCTTATAACATAATCAACAAAAAAAAGAAACTCTGCGATGAAGCACGACAAACTACCACACTCTCCTTCTTTTTAAAATCAAACAGCGAGAAGAAAAGCCGCTAGATGGAACAAAGAAGCAGACACACATCGTCCATTCTTTATTAGAGAGATCTTTTATTTTGTAAGGCTGTTGTTGATGTGTCATCACGTAAGGGTTTATTTACACTTGGGAAGTACAATTAACGTCTTTTTAACATCCATCTCTGTTCATTCATCTCTTTAATCCCTCTTACATAAACTGATTCGTGAATTGGTATATAACTACATTATAGAAACAAGTAGAAGAGAAAAAAGTTACCAAATGAGAGAAAAATCTTTTTTTTGTTGTATTCTCTGGTAGTAGAGAAGTTCTGTTTTGTTCGTTGAGGTTTACTCTGTATGAGATTTCAAAGTTTTATAAAAGAACATTTTACTCGAACTTTATTTTGTGAAAAGCTCTCTCTTGAATTCTTTTCAGCCAAAGGGACAGGCAAAGAGGAGCATGTAGAGAAAAGATATGAAACTTTGAAATTGAGTACCTTTACATACATCAGTACATATATGACATAAAAGTTTTCTGTTTAATTTTTGAATCACGAGAAAATAATAAATATTATTTTAGCGTTGGGTGATGCAAGTATTCGAATACAGATTGAACTTAATAATTTTTCTAACTAATACAACTTTCAAAAACAGAATTCAAAGTTATCAGAAATGCATGCATAGACATGCTATATTTGATTGTGTGGCCTCGCTTTACATTCTTTTATCTGTTTAGCTTTAGATTTTTGTCAGTACAATAGATACCATAGCTATTATTAGTATTGAAAAAACAGGTATGTGCGTGGGTGTATGTTCAGTTTTTAGTTTCTTACGCATACCATTATTGTTTTGATTTTTACAAAAATATTGTGACGTTGTGACGAGCATTGCTTGGTTCGATTTTAAAAAGATTTTTAGGAGGTAAAACAAGGCATTTTTCATTTGGTTTTTTAATTTAAAGTTTTCTAAATTTATTTTCATTCTTCTTTATACTTTCTTTTTGTTTTTCGAATATTTCAAAAAATCTTCTTCAAAGATCACTTTCTGCATTGTTATAATGGAATTTTCGTGAAAAATATTGAAAAAAATGTCTGCATCTCTAGAATCTTGGCTATCACATATACTATGTATTTCTTTGACCTTTATAATTTCAGATTCGAGTAAACGGTTTCCCCAGCAGATACCAAGACGTCTTTTCAAACTCTTAAACGAGTTTGGAGGACGAGCCATCGAGACAAAAATTAGTCTCTTTTAATCAAGCAATTTTTAGAGACTTTTGTACTAAAGAACGACATGGTCTCAATTTGGCAAATTGAACCGGTCGGTTTTCCTTTCATACAAACACATGTTTTCGGAAAACATAAGTCGAGAAAGAAAAAAATCGCTTGTTTGTTTACATTTTTCATAAGAACTTTTTAATAGACGAATTTTCAAAAAATAATTTCACGGAGTGAGTGATTACCCAAAAATCTTTTTTCTTAAAAGGTTGAAAAATATTTTGATATTAAATACTCATAACTTAGTTATAACTGAAATTTAGATAGAGATATAGAGATATATATGCTGGCTGTCACTTAGAGTTTTCTCAATTTCATAAAAAAACTCTATGCTCTTATAATGAAAACAATATTGCTGTTTGATTTTCTATTTTGTATTTGAGGTTTGAGCAGTTTGAGATGATTTCCTGCTTCGAAAATTGCCATACATTATTATTTTCTATTGTTGTGAAAGAATTGATTTGAACACGTTGATCGGTCGGTCGGAGGATCAAATATTCTTGTTTTTGATTGACCTCTCAATAGGGAAATTCCCTTATGACTTTTATTGTTTTTTTCTTGGAAATATCTTGCGCGTAATCACATTCACATTGAATGAGAGAAAGATTTTCTCTTTCCTGCAGTATCTTAGGTTTTCGCTCAATTGTGAAGGATACTATGGCATCTAATTTATATTTATACCTCTCTATTTTTCATCTCTTTGATCCTTGATAATATATGATGCTACTCTGGAAGTGTTGTATTTCGCCTATCAAAATATCAACCTACAAGCAATATTATGAGCCCGCATCCCGCTCCAAAATCTGTCAATCAAATCACGATCACGTTCAAACGTTATTAACTCTCATCAGATGAAATGTTTTCTTATTTTTACTTTTTTTAGAGGAAAAAGTCAACATACCTCAATCGACCTGTCACAACACCCAAATGAAGCTATACTAGGTCTTCATCTTAGGAATTCCACCTTCTATATCTTCAACACTAAAGAGTTGTATGAATGAATGATATGACAATTCAAAATAAGATGAAAATTCCACTGATTGACCCCTCAGACGTAAACAAATGTCGGACACCTCCATTTCCGGACAATATCGATATACGGAGATCATCCAAAAACGAATTACCGACTAATTTCTTCAAATTTTGGGACCAGCAGTTTGTCAAAAATGGATTCGTACCGCAGTCACTAATGGATAATAAAAATGTAAGTGTTTCTATATATTTCACGTCTTTTTTAATCAGGGGTCTGGTTACATGTATGCGCTATCTAGCCTCCTCCCCCGCTGACTCTTTCCGCAATGCAATCAAACTGCGCCTAATTTGGTCCCAGTTATTTGCGACCGCGCCCATTCGAATCCAGTCCTCTTTCTAAAATGCACTCTCATTTCCGACCTACTCGATGACGGTGAATCAAACTCATTAACGGTCTTGTCAACACAAACTCCAAAAACAAAAGAATCAGGCCGAAAAAAATTAAAAGGGTTGCTTTCCACACAGCTCACGTGGGGTGCAAGAACCCATGAGGTAAAATCTTGAAATCAAACCTTTCCTTTTTTACAATGGCTGTGATAAGAATCAACACGAAGCCAGCAAAAAAAAGAAAAGTGAAATCTGGCCGGACTAGATTGACTAGATGTGGTTTTTGTGGACCTTGTCAGATTAACCAAGACTGTACAAAATGTAGCCAATGCAAAAACAGGGCATCTGGCAAGCAAGTTTGCAAATATCGAAAATGCCTTTTAATTGCTCAAATCCAAGCTACTCGAAGATCAAAGCTTGTGTGTTATAAAGGATCAACTAAGAAAGCTGCTGTAAGTTTAACCTTTTCTTTCCAAAACTTTGTTATGACAATGGTATACACTTTTAAAGGAGATCCACTTTTAAAGTTGATGGTATGATATATATGCAATGCATAAAGACAACAGAAGGGAGAAGAGTGGGTAGGGATTTTGTGCATGGTAGTGCTGTTAATAGTGTTAATTATTTTCTGACCTGATTTTTTATTTCTTTTTTGCTTTTCCTTGGTCGTCAAAGAGACAAATAATATTGTCTTTTTAGTAAGGTTTCTTCAAATGTGACCTTGAAGATTTTATGCTTTTATTGTTTTAGCTAGCTTAGGAGTTTATTTGCATTTCACATCAAACTTACAGGACTGTTCTTGCCTTCTTAATGATATAATGCCTTGAAATATTTTTGACTTGCTATGCAGGCATACCGTAAAATTTCTTACATAATAATAAGCACTGAATTGGAATAACTTTGTGACGTAATTCATTATATTCGTCTATAGGGCAGGAAGGGGGATTGTCTCAAAAGCATGCTCATTTTTTAGTTTGAGACCTAAACATTCAGAAGGAGTGTTTTATAAGAGTGTTTTTCACAGTTTTTTTCAAATTTGGAATTGGCCTTTGATATGGTATACATTACGAAATTCTGCTCAGACAGTTTTGCGTTTTACACTTTATTAAAAGGGGGATCTATTATACATTAATTTCTAATTTTCTTTTTTTGCAAGCATATTCTTTATTAATCTACTGTTTCTTTGCCTTGCCTTTTAATTTTTTTTTTTGCTAATAAAAAATGTTTCTAATGCACGATGGTAAAATTGAATTAAAATGTTTTGTGGTAATTACTTGTGCATTAGCCTATGACGTTTTATTTTTTTTTAAAGGAACTTTAAAGTCAAAGAGGAAAATTTGAAAACTTTTAAAATGTTTTAGGTTCAAGCATTCAGAAGGAGTGTTTTAATTTGAAAGTTTTGTTGTGAAATGATAAATTTCTTCTGAAACTTGTTCTTGTATTGTGTTACAAAAGACAACATTTTATAAGATGTAACTTGCATTTTAAAACATATATACTACAAATAACAACAATTTTATAAGAACATCTTTCAAGTCTCAGAATTGGTAGCAAATTTTACCAAAAACTATAAAGAACTCGGAATTTGAACATCAGGATTTTCCTAAAGGAAAGCTTAGACCAAGGGAAACATTTCAGGCATATATTTCAGGGTGGGTGGAAGATTGCAGATCAAAGTTTAGAACATCCAAGCTTTGGCCGAAATTTACTGGTTCTTATAAAAAATAGTGTATAAACATGTAACATAAGAGTGTAACATGTAATTTTCTTATCAACAACAATCAGCTGATCCTCAGTCTCTTTATTTTTGCAACTGAAATATATAATTAAGAAAATTGATTATAAATACAAAGCAGGAAATCACTTTTGACCTTATTTGCAAGTCATTAAGTGTCATGAATAAGTAGATATTTTTATAAACAACCACAGATTAATATTCAGTCAGTTTATTTAAAGAAAAATCAATCAATTTTTTGTAGTAATAACATTAAATTACTCTTTTTTGTGTGGTAAACAATAGAAGTTTTTGTTATTGTTTTTGAAATCTCAGAACCATTTGTTTTTTTGCAAGTAGTTTGTGTCATGGTATTTTATGTCTAGTCATCAAGGCACATGGTTTCTAAGACATGAGTCTGATTTATACTAAATTTGAAGGCAGCTCTTTTCAACTTTGAGATAACTGGTCTGATTTATTCAATAAGTGCTTTTTTTAATCTTTGAGCTTCAATGAAATGGTTAGTTCTTTACTCATATATATATATATATTGGTTATAATGAAATATTATTTAAATTTGATTGAAAAGTAAACATTTGTTTAACTTTTCATAAATGAACACTCAACATTAAATGATTACTTTTTCTTCAGCATTTTATATAAAAAATAACTACTTAATGGTATATCAGATTGAGACTTCTTTAAAAACTTTTATGCAAGATAATTCCTTTAGCAAGTTGTGATCGAATTACACTAAATTATAATTGCGCAACATTTGACGTTGTCATACAATAAAGCAGGACATATTTAGCATAATTAACATTTTTGTTGACATTTTTGTTGAGTTGTGTCATGATTTAATAAGTGATCTATTGTTATATGTTTTTTGTATTTATTATGCGTTAACAATTTTTATAGTTTCCACCAGCATACATCAATGACAAGCTTCTCGGAGAAGATAAGAAAGTTTGTGAATACCCGTTCAAAGATGTGGATGCAAAAACACCTTGTATTGTTGAACCCAAACTTTCTCAACATGAATCAGAAAGTGAGCTTCATAAGAAAGTTATTACATCATCCCAAGATGGATTTTCTGATTTGCCTCCATTTCGAAGTTTTACGTACATGGACGTAGATGTTGGTGTTGACAGTGGAATAGAAGTTAGTCCATTAAAACGAAAAAGTCGTAGTGAACCGAATACACCTTTGAAAGTGACTAAAGTAAAGAAAGGAACAAGAAAATCCCAAAAGATTGAACAACAAAGTTGTGGCTGCAATAGTAAGCATTTTTCTCTAAATATTCTTTGGTAGAAAAACCTTGTTAAATAATAAATGATTCAATTTTCTGGGAAAGATCTGTAAAAAAATAGTAGCAGATGTATCGTGAATTTATTATAAATAAGCTATTGTTGAAGATATTTTTACAATAGCTAGTACAAACTGTTAGAACAGGTATTGCCTTATGCATATTGTAAATACCTAATGATCTAACAATATTTATCATTTCAGTTGATATTGACCAGCAAAAGACACCATTTTACACCCACTTGGGAAGTGCTCCGACAATTGAAGACTTACACAATAATTTGTCACAAAGGTATGTTTTTGCTAGACGATTCTGATAGATAATTCCTGTACAAATTTAATTACGTAGAATTCTTAAGCTTTATTCTTCCTCTTCGCTACGAAGAAGATATAATTGTTCGTTAAGTAAATTTAATTGAGGCGGCAGAAAATGTCGACTTTGCTCAGCAGAAATGGCAAGCGATCTGAATGATGGTGTCCTAAATGCCAACAGTCTATTCAATGGCGATGTAGTAGTGTTTCTCATTGAATTGGTTGGACTTTTAGAAAGAAGTCCTGTACAAATTGGGCCAGGCTGACCAAAGTTGTGCTGTTGGTGTTCAATATGGCAGCCAGGGCATTTTGGTTTTCTTGCAGGTCTCAACAACTCAGTAGAATTGGGAATTGTTTTAGCAGTAGACATTATGATTGTAATGTTGTTAGTTCAGGTTAAAGTTAAAATTTTTATAAAGATAATTGTGGAAATAAAACAGCCGTACAGCAGATTGCAGAACTGAAAGAGAGGACTGGCCAGGGACTCACTGCACAGCTTGGAAAAAGTTATATCGGATCGCCAAAAGTCACCTCGGATTTTTCCCCATCTCTGACTCTGTCTTCTGACTTTCTGAACTTAATTTTCGAATTTTCTACTATTTTTGACACTTTTACTGCTATTGTTTTGCCTGTCAATCATCCAGTTGACCAATCACATAATCGCACCGGGCAGTGCGATTATCAAACAAAGTGTTTCCAATTAGAATGCCAGCGTGTTATCCACTGAGCCATCGTCGCACAACAGATTCCGTATTTTGAAGAACTTGTAATGAACTGACAAATCACTACATATAGGGACAACTCCTACCAGTGCCCCTAAGGGGCACTATATTGTCTGATAATAACCGAACCCCCAGATGGGAAAAAATCTGAGGTGACTTTAGACAATCCAATATAAGATTTCCCCCACAGCCCTATGAAGCTACATAAAAAGAGGCTACCCAAAAAGGGATATCCAACAGGACAGCATAAAACCAAAACAAACTATCTGTATCTAAACTCTGATATATACCAACATAATATATCAGACACTAATTCTATTTTATTTTATACATTAGGTACAGTGTATCAAAAGAAGCAATCAAACTACACCTGGTATCACCAACACAAGTTGAAGGGAAAAATGGAGATGGATGTCCACTTGCAAGATGGGTAAGGAATAGATTGAATGGTATTCATGATATCAAACATTTTTTGCCAGAATTTCATAAATCAACACACATGAAGTGCTAGTTGGTTTGCAAATTATTTATGAAAGATTCAATTTAAAATTTTAATAACTGTGTATTAGCTTAATGATGTATTGCATTTAATTTCTAGGTTGTTCGTAGAACCTGTCCAGAGGAAAAGTATCTTGTGGTTGTCAAACAAAACCAGGACCATTTGTGCCAGCATCAAATCACTGTTATTGTCATAGTGGCATGGGAAGGTATAACTGAAAATTACGCTGACCAGATGTATGAGTATCTGTCCACCAACTTGAATGAGGCAGGCTTTTGCACCAGACGTAGATGTGGAACAAATGACAGGTTGTTAATTTGATGGTTCTTTTTAAGTGATTTTTATTTTGCCAGATCAGACTTTTTCAATCGGTCATAGAGGTGTTTTTTCTTTCAGTTGATATAAAGTAAAGCCATGTTCTAATATTGCTGATATGTCAAGGCCACTTAAAAAAAGGGAGTTTGTGTTAAAGTGGACTTTTAATTTCAGTTATCTCAATCATAAATTATGTAGAATAAGCCTCTCTCTCAGTTTAAGTTTGTTCGTTTTTTAATGTAAATATTTGAATTAGAAAAATTAACTATAGAGTTAGGACTAAAGGTTAAGTGCTTTTTCTAATTTCAGCAAAACCTGCATGTGTCAAGGAGCAAATGAAGAGTCTAACGGAGCCTCATTTACGTTTGGCTGTTCTTGGAGTATGTATTTTGATGGTTGTAAATTTGCCAAAAGCACATCTCCCAGAAAGTTTAAAATGCAAAACAGCATGAAGGTAAATTGTTTAATTTTGTTCATTGCTGAACCTTTTTGATTTTTTTTCAGACTGTCAACTACTGACAGAGCTGTCATTTGCTATCCAATGGATAAAAAGTTATACATAGAAATTCATGTGTTATGGTATTCTTTTTGTGGAACTTAAAAAATCTAATTGTTTTTTTTAGGAAAAGTATATGGAATCTGTTCTCCAAACAATGGCAACCAACGTATCTCCGCTTCTTAGAGTATTAGCTCCAGAAGCTTTCAGCAATATGGTATGCATAAAACCTCATTTCTCTGTATGTTTTTGTGTTACAAGTCTCTGTCTATAAAGATTAAAAGGGGTTTCGAATCACGATTGCACTCCTACGTAAAAAATCTTTTTAACTGTGGCAGTGTAAAGTTTATTAGACACGTAGTTTCACAGTTCAGCTCATTCTAGTGAATCTTAGAAAAGAATATGTCTTTAGTAACAAAGATTTTCGTAGAATTTTGTGTAAGCATGTGTAAACTGCTTTCTTGTATATATTTACTTTTTTCATTCTAGACAAAATATGAATCTGTTGCTTCTGATTGTCGTATTGGGAAGAATACAGATGGTCGACCTTTTTCTGGCATAACATGTTGTTTGGATTTTTGTGCACACTCTCACAAAGATCAACATAACATGAGCAATGGCACAACCATGGTAAGTGTGCATTTGACTTGATGATTTTATTAGTTAAGAGTCATTTAAAAGTTAAGATGCTCTAAAGTTTCTTGGGTAAGTTACGGCATGTCATCGTCATTGTCAACACAAGACAGATGCCATTAATAAGTATATTGCATTTTTAATTTAACATAGTCTTCACTTGGTTATGCCTTAGAATCAAATTGCCTTTAGTGTTAGAAGTCTCAGAGTTTATGGTTTTTTGTTTACATTTATTCAAAACCGATATTTTCTTATTCAGGTATGTACTCTTCTCAAACCTGAAGAGCAACGTCGTGATGAACAGCTCCATGTTTTACCACTGTACCAATTATGTGATCTGCAAGGAAACGTTTTACCGCCAAATTATGATATCCCACAACATTTCTTAAGAAGCAGTTTGCAGTCTAAAAAGAATCCAATCGAAGGTAAAGGTCGCTATGTTTGTCCACAAGCCGTAAACAAAAAAGCTAAGGAAGAAGAAGTTGTATCACAAGAGGATGATAAGGAAAAAGTCAAGTTTGTCGATGAAGAAGTTCTGCAGAATGTTTTCAATGACAGCATGCAAGCATTCAATAAGTTTATGAATGGAGATACTGATCAGTTCATACCCAATAATGTTTGGAATGAGTATCAAAAATCGTCAGAGCTTTCTGCTGAAAAACCGGTGCATGTTAAAATTGAAGGTGTTCCAATGTCAAGAACTGATAATGATATGTCTGTCACTTTAAAACAAGAGGAAGCTGGTTACAACTCACCGCTTACAAGTTCAACAATTGTTACTCCAGATATGGGAGGCGTTGCTATTGCTTTAGGTCATGGTTCCTTTTTGATTGAATGCGCAAAGAAAGAGTTACATGCAACAACAGCCTTACAAAACCCATCGCGAAATCAACCAACACGTTTGAGTATGGTTTTTTATCAACATAAAAAGTTAAACTGTGGACACCACGGGTACCATGAGTATGCAGAAAAAGTTCAACAGAAACGTCTCAAACAGTCCCATCAAGATATGCAATTGAATGTGAGTAGTGATGCTTCTGAATTCGATAGTCCCATGAAACAACCGTCAACACTAATTTCTGATGCAGTACGTGTTTCATTGTCTTCTAATCAACAACATTTACCGCAAAATCAAAACAGTCCTCACACACCAACTAGTACCAATCAGTCAGTTTCAAGCCCACAAGAAACTCTACAGAGCAAAAATAAACAAAGTACACCTCCAGTCAGCTTGAATGATTTTTCTCCAAATGTACCAAGCACACTCCCCCCGTTCTCATCGCAGCTAACACCAAATGGAAATCAATACCATTCTGTCATATCTCCAACAACGGCTATACCAAATCATCCCATGGTACCAAACATTAGTGCTTCGTTAACACATCAAAACAATGTTTTGAAAGATACCCATTCACCAAATCACCAGAATCCAAATCAATCCATCATAGCTCAAAGCACCTTCCCAAATCATCCCAATAGCATTTTGAAAGCTAATGCTCTATCCAATGGTCAACATTCTAATGGAATTCAACAATTTGTGTCACAAACTCAACAAAGTGGAACTGACTCTCAGCAAAATATTCTTTCCCCGACAAACTGCAATAGCAACTTCAGTGTGGATAATCTTATTTCAGTTCCCACCGTACCTGGAAATCAAACACCAAACACTACAGCAAACCTTTCACAAAATGGTGTTAACAGCAATAATATGAATCCAATTGAATATCAGAACAATTTGAATTATAGTGGACTAAACAATCAAAACCATCTACAACAATCTTACGGTCACCAAGTAGTATCACAAACAAATTTTATGCCATCACAAATGAATTTCAACCAGACAAACATTGATAAAAGAGCATACCCAAGGTTTAATCAACCGCCAACCAGTTTGAATTTAAATCATCAGCAAACTGCACACCAAACTTTTATACAGCAAAATAACATGAACATTGACAAGAGTAATAAAACGCACACACTCTTAGATCACCATAATGAAATTATGAAAACATTTTCAACTGGTTTGATAGCATCACCACAAGAGACTTTTCTATCACCAGTTAATCCGTTGCCAGATGATCTAGTCAAAGCAGTTCAAGGTAAGAATGTACTGCCATCACCAGTCAATGAGCACCACGTAAATCAAAATCATTCTTATAATCACCATCAACATTACAATTACAACAAAACCAATTTACTTCCACCACCGGTATACACACCGCAAATAAACAACCAACAACATGGATTCCACCACGAGCTTGCAACAAACAAATTTTTAAAACCGTCAACCGGTTACATGGGACATTTCCAATCACAAAACCATCAACACCACCAACAACAACAACAACAACAACATAATTTGTTAGATATTCACGCAAACATGTTTATGAGGAATTATGCACAAAATGGACACCATCACCACGCACCAAGTCTACCATCTTCAATGATGAATGGGTTACCACAGCAACCAATGAAACAACCAATTCATCCATCGCTGCTGAGAAGACATGATAAGAATATAGCTGCTTGGCCTGCAGTACCAAACCCAATGACTCCTTTTTGAAACAGTACAACTCTGCATATTGTCCTCTTTTCTTTTCTAATTTTGAAATTAAACTTTCTATTGCGGATGCTAGGCTAGGTGAGTATCCTCAATAGAAAGTTTAATTTCAAAATTAGAAAAGAAAAGACTGGTATTAACTGGTATTGACTGGATTAAAAGTCATGAAAAAGCGCACTTAAAAGATATTTAAAAATAGAGTTTTTATGATTGTTTTTTTGTCATATCTTGAGGTGATAACTTCTTTTGTCTATTTTCAAAGAAGGGCACATCTTAATTGTTTAAATTAACAACATTTAAAAATCCATATAATTTGAATCTATTTGCACGTTTGAAGACATCTCAATCGAAAATAATTGTATTTTTTTGTTTTATTTAGGTAGGTTTTTGAGAAATTTTGTCTGGTTAATTTTAGTGGGTTTATCCAAACTAGATTTGAGTTCGTGTTAGTTCTTATAATAGAGAATCGATTTGACTGTTTTATAATTGAGAGCATTTTGACGGTAATATCCATGTAAATATCACTGTGCAATATTTATTTTTAAAAATTTTGCATTTTTTTAAAACTACATTTTAGTTTTACTCACTTTTTTGTTTTAATCTAGATAGTCATTTTATATACATGATTGATTGATTGATTGATTGATTGATTGATTGATTGATTGATTGATTGATTGATTGATTGATTGATTGATTGAT
>JAUJPO010047352.1:0-31005 GCA_032270745.1 Tiaropsis multicirrata
TGATGTGCTCTGAAATTTTTTGAAAAAATAATGTGTTTTGATAAAAAACGACCCGTCCGCTGGATATTCGGATGTGTTCTTAGCCAAAAATCTCATAGAGAAAACTTCGCCTAGAAAAACAAAACACATCCGGCATGGATGTTTGAAAGAGTATCTTTCGTATATACACAAGACATGCCGAACTGATTGCCCAAGAAAATAGAACACATTGGTAGTGGAAAATTGAACTATTTCATGAAAAAAGCGAATCGATGGAAACGCTGTTGTAGATTCTGAAAAAACATTATCTCCCCTAGAAAGTTTTTGTTACCTAATATTTTGGTAAAATATTGACCTCCTAGGAAAAAAGAACAGATACTTCCAAGATTTTGCTTCTCAATCCTTTTTTTTCTAATCCTTGGCACGTTTATCTCCCAATAAAATAGAACCAAATGCGATTCGTTTTTGTTTCTCCTTCTCTGGTACATATAGCTGTTTGAATTTCCATTCGTAATATTTCTTTATTTGGTCCACATCTTTAGATGACACCAGTTTCTGGTAATTGTCTGGCGATTGCTTAATTTGCTCATGACGATTGATGACATAATTCATAATGGCAGCTTCTCGCTTCGGCACAAGAGATTGTTGGCCAGTTGATGTCGGCAGTTTCGAGTCGATGGTCCCCGCAAGCGAGTGGAATGTTTGTGGGTATAAAGGATGTGGCGACCCTTTATTATTATTTGAGACGGATTCGTATAGAGACATCAGGCTGGGTCCTGCTTTTTGTTGTCTGTTATCAGAGGCTGGTTGGAAACCTTGAATCGTATTAGCACCTTCTAGGGCGGAACCGAGGGTGCTAGATGGTTGATTAGCGGGTGCACTTTCTATTGGAGGTTTCATATTTTGTACCGCTTGTTGAGGCTGGTCGTTTACATTTCCTGTATAAATGAATAAAACAATTAAGCATACAAAATAATATTTAAAACCGTACACGACTCCCTGTGAAGATACAGTTAAACTCATGTGATTCGAGTTCTCAGGGGGACCAGAACAATTGTTCGAATTACACGAGTTTGCGAGTTTTTTTTTTCTTTCTGGTTAGAATTGTAGGAGTTTTCGAATTATAGGAGTTCAAATTACATGAGTTAACTGTAGTCACGGCAAAATCTAGCAGTAAAAAAGCAATCTCGTGCTCAAAGACTGATTCGCCAATTTTCGATTTGCTTGATAGCGCTACATAGTTAGCGCTACAAATCATTCCGCATTGTTATCAAAATCATAAAAAAGGAGGAGAGCAATGGTGGACACAGAAAGTACTCAGACATTTTGCCGGAGAGTGTTGCTTTTGCTCATATTCCTTATATGGAAGTTAACACTCTCCATCAAAATCTCTGAGTACCTTCTGTATCCGCCTTGAGAAGAGGACTGTCACCAGTACTACAGTTTTTCAGAAAGAAAATCCATTGAATGATGTTCGAGGACGAGAATGTTCCAGGCAGACACGGAACGTTCAAACAATGTTGGAAAAACATTGTGTGTCTGGTGGGTTTGTTTCTTACCACCATCTTGAGGTGTCGCAAAAACTTGTTGTGGTTGCGTTTGTTGTTCATTACTCATAAAAGACGCCCCTTGTTGTTGTGGCGGAGAAGGCGTGGTTGAAGTTGAGGGTGGCGGGGTGGTTCCAACAGGTCCGTTTGTAGATTGGGCTCGTTGCACGAAATCGATCAAAGAATCTGTAAAAATGACGTAATAGTAAACCCTTCTAATCAGCAGAAATTGAAATCACTTTCTGAGCGAGTTATAGAAATTTTGTTTCTGAATTGGTAATATTGTCATGCCATGCGATGGGCTTTTCCAGAAAAAGTCCGTATCCCCCCCTTTTGAGGATATAGGATATCCAGGGGGGTCTGAAATTTTCAATATCCTAGGATATCCAGGGGGTAAGAATTAGAAGGCCAAGGATATCCAGGGGGTGGGGGTTCAAAATTTTCAATGTCCTAGAATATAAGAATTTGAGGACCAAAGATATCCAGGGGGTTCGAAATTTTCGGCACGGATGGTGTTAAGAAAAATCGTCATCCTCAACAGTGAAGGGAATATGGATTTTTTCTGGTAAAGCCCAATGTTGAGACTATCACCACACTTCCCTAACAGTGGTCAGGATTCAAACATGAAGCATTGTGGTGCAAGTTTGTGATCGAAACCTTTACACTATCAACCGGCAGAATGTATGGCGATAACATGTCATTCCATTGTTTAGTTGGGGTTCTTTTTATCACCCTTTTACTTTATTCAAAATCTGTTGTTGCTGGTTCTAAACAAGACAAAAGGAGGCATATTTTTCTTCCAATTCGAGACCACGTCGTTCTTCAGCCATACTAAAGTCTCTAAAAATCGTTTGAATAAAAGATACAAATTTTGTCTCGATGCTTCGTTCTCCAAACTCGTTTAAGAGACTTTACTACAGAAAACTTGAGTTGTCTCAAATTGGCAGGTAAACAACTCCCAAAGGGGCATTATTTTTCTGACCTGCTGTTCGTCCATCAAAGTCTTCTTGCAGCTTCCCATGTCGAAATAACTTGACTGTGGGATATACTTTGACATCAAATTTTTCACACAACGTTTTCCCACTGTCTTCACAGTTGACTCTACCAAGGATGTATTCCTTCTTCTGTTCCAAGACGCTGGATGCTTTCTCCCATTCTGGTTGAATGGCTTTCGAATGTGGACACCTAAGGTAAAATAGAAACGTTTTACTTACTTTCTTACCGGGTGTCTCACAAAGAAATTGCTTCCATAAGTAGAAACCAGGACATTATCACTTATTTACATTTTTGATTCTTTCGTGTCATCCTGGTTTCTACATATTAACTTGTTTTTACTGACAAACTTTTTGCAACAAATTTTGATACAATATAAAAATATATACAAATAAAATATACAGCGACGATATGTAGAAACCAGGACGAAATAATCAAAAATGTAAATTATAGTGATTTCTACTCTTCTGGTTTCTACGAGCGGGAAATTCTTACTGAAATTCTTTTTTTAAACTGACTTTAAATTTAAGTTAAATATTCTTAAAAAGGGCTTCCACTACTACAAATTTCGAGTGGATATTTGATGGTTTCTTACCAAGGGACAAAGAACAATACTAGCATGATGTCTTTCTCTTTTGTTGATTGTTCGAATGTATCCAATGTCAAATTGTTGAACATGTTTTTAGATTGTTGTGCAACAGCAGGATTGGTTGTTTCCTCACCTTCAGCAAGTACCATAGATAAACTCCATGTTGAATAAAGGGCACAAACTAGGAATAGTCTAGACATCTTTGGTGGAGAGTTGTATAAGTTGAATGTAAAATGGTGCAAACAGAAATTTTGAACTCCCAACAGATTTAAAAACTCTTAAGCGACATTCCAACACTTTGCACACTTTTAATTGGTCTGTTTAAGCCTGCAGTTTAGTTTGTATTCCAATTTATTAAATATATCTTGTCATTTTAAACTAAAACCTTTGTTTTAATTTTAGGATTATTAAAGTCAATTTAGTCTCCCTAGCACTAACTTCATCGAATCAATCTTAATGGCCTGGAAAAGAACTTTTTGAATACAATTTTGATTCACTAATTGTAAAGCAGACTCAACCAGCCGTTTGAACTGTTTCGCTTTTGTTTTCTAAACACACCTTCTGCATAGCTGTTAATGTTCTTACCAGAATCTCTTCTATTCCGCAACATAGAAACGCACAGAAACGAGAACAAAATCGCTATTACAAATTTTTTCCCTGACATTTTGCTAAAGAAAGTGGTCTTTTTCCCTGAAAAAAAAAACAACTGAAAGAGTTATTTTCCCTGACTTTGAATGGAAAACGACTAGTTTTGCCCTGATCACTAACACTTCATGTCGAAAGCAATTTAAATTTGTAATTTAAAATCTAAGTCAATTGTGGTAATTACCTAAGGGGTACAATCTTTTGCGGTTTTTGCGGTTTCTAATGTTTTATAACAAAAGACTATTGTTCTATAACAATACAAAGCCCAAGATCCGCAAAGTTAAATTCCCGCAAAAATTTGTAACTTTAAGGTAATTAGGATGAGCCGACTTGGGATTGGAAATGTAGATTCTTAAATTAGCTGAAACCATTCTGATTTTAAGCATTTAGAAAAAAAGAATTCCCTGACTTTTTCAAGTTTTCCCTGACCGCTGGGAACCCTGGAGGATATATTTCCATTTTCCATTTTCAATATTAACTAATATATTTCCCGTGGTCATGTTATGTAAAAATATCCAGCAAGGATTTCACAAGTTATGAAAAAACACCAAAAGAGTAATATAAAACCCATCAATCGAAGAGGCCCCCAGCGGTTTGCGTGATGGCATGATTGGGGTTTCTTTCTGGCGTGATTGCGAATTCTTTTTTGCGTGATTGCGTGATAGGAATTTCGAACTTGATTGCACGACTTTTTATATCGCCGAAATTGCGTGATTATCTTCGATTTAGTCATTTTATCGTGATGCGTGATTAACCCTGAAACTTTGCGTGATCGCGTGATTTGGGTCCAGCTGGGGGAGCCTCAGGCTATTTTTTTTAGGACATTACGTAGGACATTCTTAAACTTTTTGGCCAATTTCATCATTCTTAAAAAGCGTATTCTTACAAAAGAAAAAGGGTGCATTTGACTAAAAACCCTCATAACCCAAAATATAAAAAATATCACAACTTTTCATGATTGAATCAAGAAACTATAATGAAAATTACTTGTATCCCGGCACACACGACGCACGACGCACGACGTTATTTCAACGTCCAAATAACGTTTAGTACCTACTGGTATGTAGTTCCTTGGTTGAAATAAGGGGATTTAACGTAAATATATTCCTCTTCCCAACTTGTCAAGTCGAAAGTGAGTGGTTTCAGACAAGCTGAAAGCCAAAATAAATCACTTGACAAAACAAACACAAACTAAAGCAGACATGACATTCATTGTTAAGCTAAGAAAGTAAACGTGTATAGAAAATAAGCTAAGAAGGTAATCGTGGAAATAAAATTCGATTGACACAAAGGAGCTTTAACATCAGAGGTTGGGTACTACTACAGTAAATGAGAAAACTTTTGACGTGAGAGTTCTTGTTTCTTTCCAAAAGATGAAGATTCTATTAGCTTTATTGATGCTGGTTTCTATAACCTTAATATCAACTACCCCAGACAATGTCCAACAAAATACTCAACAACAGACCAGTTTATACGACAAATTGGTCACCAAGGCTAATTTCGATAGCTTCGCCAAAAAAGAACCAATCATGTTGATTCTATTCTTCAAAACCTGGTAAGAGGTGGAATTGGTAAATTTGTGAGGAGCTGAAAATTTTGGAATTTTAAGGGGAATTATCTTACAGGTGCCATCACGTCAAACGATTATATTTTCTGTATCCACCACTGCCTCTAACCTTTAGCCCTAGATTTTAATAATTCATGATATGCGTAAGTTAGCATTACGTCACTTTTCCTAACGGAGACAGCCGAAAAATCCGGAGTTTGCCCTCTATTTTGGGTGTTTCCGTTGGACAAATGACGTAATAAAACTTAAGCATATCATGAATAAGAGAAAATTCCAATACAGCTTATCAACGAAACATTACTTTGCAAAACGTTTTTAAAAAAGCATTTTAAAGCTTGAAACCAAAAAAGCTAAGAACATTCCAATTTTAATGTTTTTATAAAAGAAAGGTGTGTTACGGTATACGTTATGAAAATTAAGAAACAGGTAGAGAATTCGAGCTTTGTCTATAAGCGTAATAATTAGGAATAAGTGAAGATGTCTCTCGCCTTGCCGCTACCTATAACAGTTTCCGACGATCTATATGACGGCCTAACCCTACTATCGTCAGGTACATGTCATTTCATCCCGGAGGGGCGCCTAGGTTAAATCTAATACGGGGACTTGACACCAGTCAGGGTACCTTTTGAAGCTTTGAAATTTAGTCTCTGACAGGGTCCCATAAGTCCAAAACTTTTTCTCCGATAGAGTCAATTCATAGTATGGCCAATTTTTGTTTTTTTGAAATCATTCTTCTCAAAATTCCGATAACGTGAGAAAAAAATGTTATCCTAAGTCAATCAAATAGAGGTTGTTGAAATTGCCGATCATAAAGAGCCAATCAGAGATTGATTGACAAATCAGGTGACATCAAAAGCTTCTTTTAAACCAATCAAAATAAGCACTCTCAAATTTAATCCAATCACATTTTTCTAATTTTCTTCAAATCCATTGAGAATTATAATCATGCTTTTTGACGGATTAACCAATCAAAAGTAAGAGAATTAATGGCTTAGCCAATAGGACAAGAACCTCTTAATGGTCATCAAAAGTCGGTTTTAAGTAGATCAATTACATTGTTTTTTTTACTTTTTGTGCGATCAATGCTTTCCGAAAAGCTGAGAATTTAAACCCACTGACCCCAAAAAGATTCCGAGGCTAATTTGAATAAGAAGCTGTGGATCTGCCAAATTGAGACTACTCAAGTTTTCTGTAATAAAGTTTCTTAAACGAGGTTGGAGAACGAAGCATCGAGATAAAAAATTGTCTCTATTATTTCAGCGATTTTTAGAGACTTTTGTACTAAACGAATGTGGTCTCAAATTGGAAGATAAATTATGTGTAAAATAGTTTGAAAAAGCTTGCTACCGTAAGGTCCATATCTTAAGCAAGTCAAACTTGTTGTGGTGCTGGTAAGGTTGAACTGGACTTAACCCGGCAGGCAATCAGACGGTATTCCAACATTTTTTCAACGTCCAAATAACGTTCTGACGTTGGGGCGACGTTGGTTGGATGTTACATAACGTTCTGCTGGGAAGGAGCACGTGGAGCATTTAGGTTAATTTGTTTGTTTAATAACGTTTTGATGCGATATTCTCACTTTTCTGAAATCCAGCATTAAAGTGTTCTTATGTATGTTCTTGAAATTTTTCAGAACATTTTAACTGTTTTCAAGTACCGCCCTCTAAAGACCGCCGCACCTCTAAAGAGCGCTACACCTATGATTTGAAATTTGAAAAGAGCGCCTACCTCTAACAAAAGCGCCGCCCTCTAAAGACCGCCACACCTCTAAAAGCGGCTTTTTTTAGAAAGAACAGACCAGTATGCGTCCCTCTAAAGAGCGCCGCACTTAAAATCTCGAAAACTTAAAAAGCGCCGCGGCTGAGACAGTGGTGTTTTACCTAAGAGCCTAATTATGGGTTTTCTTTGGGAACAAATTGCGTAAACGAGCAAACAAAATACCACAGAACAAACCGATCTTTAGTATGTTCTTAACTCTTTGGTTTTTCGGAGACTTGTGTTCTTATATGGTTTGTTCGGATATGAACAAAACTTGTAGTCTGTATAGGAGACTACCCTCCTGCCCCCCCCCCCTTAGCGGTTTGTGTGAATGCGTGATTCACCCCCGATTCACGTGAATGTTTCCCCGATTTTGGAAAATCGGGATTGCATGAAGTGCGTGAATAGAGGGGTGACTGGGGGGCCTCGTATAGAGTAATTATTCTGGCAGTATAAAAATAAAAGATGTTATAAATTTGCGAAGGTAAAAATGACACAGAGACGTCCTGCAGAAAATTCACACTTTGTAATATCAAATATCTTTCTTTTAAGCATTCATACCTCATTTAAAACTTTTATTTATAGAGCAAAAATGTATTTTTTTCTTTCTTTCTTTAAAATAATTACTCGCTAAAAAGTTATTCTATATAACTTTAACCTCCGGGGTCAAACAGCAGAAAAATTCTTTGAATTATTGCACCCTGTTGGTATTTCAAAGTTTCAAGATGGGTTTTTTTGCGTATTTTTTTTTAATTCACGATAACAGCCTAGCCCTAGTTTTGAATTTTGAACAATAAAACTATAGTATTAAACTTCTGGTTTTTTGGGGTGTTTCCGTACAAACAACCGGTTTATACCGGGCACGAACCATTTCACGTTCACTTCGGACAACAGCAGTGTGCTTGGTCTCGCTCAACTAACACTAAGTTCTGGCATTGAAACAAAGTTATTTGGACGTTAAAACAACGTTCCGATTTCACTTACATAAAAGCTTTGGCACAGATCTCGCTCAGAAAAAAAAAAAAATTTTCCTTGTTCCTTACTCCCTATTTTCGTCAGAATGGTTCATAGTAGTGCCGTGATGACGGTGATTCTGATGCATTGTGATATGGAAACTTATCAATCCTTTGTGCGTAAAAAAGTCTCCCGCTCTCTCTTCTTGAAATAGCGTATATTGTTGAGTGTTCTTAATATCGAGGTTTTGGACTTGCCAAATTGAGCCCATTGAAGTTTTCCGTTTTAAAGTCTCTTAAACGAGTTTGGAGAACGAAGCATCGAGACAAAAGATTTTCTCTTTTATTCAAGCAATTTTTAGAGACTTTTGTACTAAAGAACGGCATGGTCTCCATTTGGCAGATGAATTATATGAATTGTAGGAGAATTTTATGTCCTGTTACGAAGGAGTTGATTGATTCATTTGTTCGTGGGGCACACCTCCTCCTTTTAAAGCAAATACACATAATATAAATGATATACTTATCGTAATTTTCTCAAAGACAACGTGTGTCGAGTATAGATTGAATCCAGAACCTCTCGCTTGCTCTCTCTCTCAACTGCACAACTATCGAATTTATTTTTTACTGGGGTGACCATGTACTCCGCTGCGGCGAAAAAACGGGCCTTTTTGAGTGATTTTTCAGCGGCGGGGTAACATGTGCGAAGTGGGGTGGATATCAGTGGCTCACAGTTCACAGGCACAGGGGTGTCCCAACTGCACTATGGAAGAGATTTGCTCAACTATTTTCACTTCTCTGTTGCGCTGCTGGCTTTTCCTTCTCCAAGTGCGTGAATCCACTATAATTATATTTCCTATGAAAGGATAGTTATAATAGGGTTCACGTTTTATTTTATAAAAACAAAGTACATAAGAACATATGGCCGAATAATTAAGAACATGTTAAGAATATTTGGATGCTTTGGAGAATCAAAAGTACAGAAATAAGAACATTTTTTAATTTTTAAGTACACACGAATTAAAAGACTTAATTAAGAACATTTTTCCAATGTTAAATGTTCTTATAAAAAAGGTGTACCGTTTACATAACCTGCTAATAGATCTATTTTTCCAAAATCCCACGCCTTACAAGCTTTTCACCGCAGAAAACATAAACCAGTCCTCGTACTATATTTTCATTAATGGGATAAACTTTTGATTTCTCACGCTTTAAAACAGCAATGGGGAAGTGCAATTTAACGCTCTTTCATTACCTTAATCGGGTAAAAACATGCTCCTCTTTAGTGTTTTTTTTAAGTCTTAAGTAGTTGTTTGTTTTTGCTTTCGTCATGCGCAGTTGGGTGTTGTTATACTAAGAGATATTTTCATCAAAAAAAGGGGTGGGCCAATAGCCTATAATAGGCACAACCTTTTAATTTTATAATAAAAGTTATTGTATGCAATTTAAGAAATCAAGGGCTCTTTACGTTTGGAAGGATGTTCTAATTACGACGGGATGTTTTTAAAACAAAGTTTTGTTCTCTACTAAATAGTATGCCATTCCATATTTATATCGTGAGAAATATCAGTTCGAACCCTTAAGAGGCACTCTTTGCCAAAAGAATACCTTCCTGCTAAAGTTAAAGAGTTTAATACTAGTATTTTGATCGATCGATATAATATAACGCAGGGAATCTCAACCTGGCAAGATTGTAAGCGTAAAAATTGCACAAGGGTGTAAACTTTAGCCTTGTAAATTACTCATGTAGCCCTCTGATATTTAGCATGCAGTTTGAAGGACTTATCAGAATCAGATAAGACAGCTAAATAACACTTATTTTTCTTTGTTAAGTAACTGTTTTACCTGGTACTAAGAAATCCTCTAAATTGCATGCTAAATATCTAAGGGTGTATGTGAGTAATTTACACAACCAAAACTTTACACCCTGTGCAATTTTTACGATTACAATTCTGCGCAGTTGAGAAATTCCTTTGGACAGGATTTAGCTTGATCTAAATTGAATGTAGGAATGTTTCTTTAACTTCCAGACAATGTTGTTTCAACGTCAGAACGTTTTTTGGACGTTGAAATAACGTCATGTGTTACGCAGACTTTTTCATATCCTTTGTATTTTAAGATGGATTCTGATGTGGAATTCAACCATCTTGGTTAAGGAAGAACCTGAACAGAGACCCTGTTGGGCTCGACTTTAGTGGCACCCTTACAATACACCTGGTCTCGAAAAATCTACCCTTTTAAGAGCCGCATTCTGTACCAGAGTAAACTTTTCAGTTTGCCATAAATTTCCCGTAGTCTCTGTGGAGAATGTAGAAAATTCAATTTTTTGCTGCCGCCTCAATTTCCCAAAAATATTTTACCCACACTCCGCCACACTTGTTTATACGTTTAATTTGAAAAATCTCAAAATGCGAATGGGAACACACTCTACCAGGGTGGCCACAGGGACTGGAAAAACTGGAAAAACTGGAAAAATAGCTATTTTTAGAAACAGGGCTGGAAAAACTGGGAAAAGTACCTTTTTAGGGCTAAAACGGCTGGAAAAACTGGAAAATCATTTTTCATCCAAATAATATTTCATAGCTCTGACAGGCAATCTGGGAGTATCAATTTTCAAAAATTTTCTTGTCAGATCCAGCCATAGTGGATCCTCCAAATAGATAGAAATAAAAAATAGAAAGTCTTATTATGATTTGGAGTTTTGGCAGAAATACTTTGTAAATCATTTGTAAAACTACTTTTAGCCTATGGTTAAGTCTTTCAACTAGTTAAGCTGGAAAACAGTGCATGTTTCAGAACTGGGGCTGGAAAAATGTACATCTTTCAGTCTGTAAATACTGGAAAAAGATATGTTTTTGATCAAAAAGGCTGGATTTTTCTCATTGAAAGAGTGTGGTGGCCACCCTGTACGGAAATGGACTTTTCCAGAAGAAATTCATATTCCCACTGTTGAGGATGTCGATTTTTCTTAACACCAACCTCCCCATGATATCCTTTGTTCTTCAGATTCTTACACCCCTGGGTATCCTAGGATATTGAAAAATTTAGACCCCACTGGATATCCTATATCCTCAACAGGAGGTACGGATTTTTTCTGGAAAAGCCCGATTGCTCTCTAGACCCTTCTTTTTGTGATTTTTGAGACTTTCGCGACACGAAAAGAAAAGAAAATTGTGACATTTCAAAGTCATTTTTAAAAGGATATCTTGATGACAGCTCGTTACCAACCAACCGAGTCCTGTTTTTAATGTAAGGACTTTCGCACCAAACTGAAGCGAATTTTCCCATGTGTACAACAAACCCAACATTATTTCAACGTTGATCCAACCTCCAAATAACGTTCCGCACCTGTTGAGAAAGAGTTTTCTCATGTCACTCAACGATCCAATAGACTGAACGTTCAAATGACATCCATCAAACGTCTTAGCCTATATTCGTTATTGCATCAATCTACTTAATATGGTATTTTGATGTAAACTAGGCTGAGTACCTTTTCCTGTTAGATGCTTCCTGCCTGCTGTGGTTGTTAAGTGAAACCTGAGAGCAGAACTGAGTCTAAAAGTTGTAAAACTTTCAAACTAATCCCTTATTATTTTAGGTATTTAAAATTTTATATAGGCTCCCCAGCAAGCACGGAACGTTGTTTTGACGTCCAAACAATGTTGAAATGACGTCACGTGTCTGCTGGCTCGTATCCAGTCCAGTTCGTTATTTCAACATTGTTTCACCGTCCATATAATGTTCTCACGTGAAAACAACGCCGTCTTTTTCGTGTTCTATGCCTGCTGGATATGTTCGGTTTCAACTGTTTACTTTAATTTCATATTTTTCCATAGTTCACCCCTGCCTTGCGTAGTATTACAATACTAGGTCGATGCACAAAATTATCAATTTTTGACCATAAAAGTTAATAGGGTCTAGCCTCTAGTAAAGCGCAAAATTCCAATTACTCAAATTTAAAGTCAATCGATGGTAGCGAGTCGATAATTATATAAACAACAAAGGTCAATATGTAAATAATCACTTCTTAAAACCTTCCTAGGCCCTACTAGTTCGGACAGCAATATTCAATATTCACTGTCCGAAATGAGTAGAGCCTTTGGGAATTTTATTTTTTAATTGTAATTTGGAGAGTGTTTATTGTTTCAACTTAACGTGAAATAGAAATTCTATTCCCAGTTCCCCCGTTCTATTCCCAGCAAACACAGAACGTCATTTTAACGTCCAAACAACGTCTTTCAACGCCAAAAAAACGCCTCGTGTTTACTGGGTTTATTATTTCATGCCATAGAATCCCACAATGCAACACGGGTCGTGACACATTAAAATTTGGTGTTGTAGGTATACAAAAGAAAATCAAGCTTTTATTATTTTCGTCATACGTGTGTGTCTCTATATTTTGACGTCACTTTGTTTTTTAAAAACTGACTTCTTTAAAAATGGGCCAGAGAAAACCATCGTTCTGTGACCTATGTTTTTATTAGTGTGTGTACTCCTCCGTTGCGTCGCTTATGTTTGTTTTTTTTACTGTGTTTTAACCTCCGTGTTGGAGAGATGGATTTTTTTTATTTCTATGACCGTTAAATCCACTTACAATAAGATAGAGGAGCAAAAGGGGGTAGTATTCTTTATATGTTGTTTTTTATTCTAAGCTTTAGTTTATTAAGAAAGTGTCATTTAAAGTATAAGCATCTCGGTCGGTCGGTCAGTCGGTCGTTAGTGTGTGCTAACCACATTCTCTCTGCAGGCTCTTTGCAAGAGGTGAAATATAAGGCTCTGGATATCTATTTTGTGAATACTTTTTATGGATGCAATAGTGACAAATTGACGGTGTAGACTGTAACTTAGACTGGATTAAAGCATCTATGTCGTTAGTGCGTGCTGACCATTCTCTCTGGAGTCTCTTTGCAAGACGTGAAATATTTGGAAGGAGGGGGGTAGTTAAGGCTATGGATACATTTTTTGTTTCAATACGATATTAAGAAATTGACTATAGTGTAGACTGTAACTTAGACTGGATTGAAGCATCTCGGTCGTCAGTGCGTGCTGACCATTCTCTCTGGAGGATATTTGCAAGACGTGAAATATTTGGAAGGAGGGGGGTAGTTAAGGCTATGGATACATTTTTTGTTTGGATGCGATATTAAGAAATTGACTGTAGTGTAGACTGTATCTTAGCCTGGATTGAAGCATCTCGTTCGTCAGTGCGTGCTGACTGATCCTTTTCTCTGGAGTCTCTTTCAAGACGTGAAATATTTGGAGTTAAGGCTCTGGGTACATTTTTTTGGATGTGATATTGAGAAATTGACGGTGTATCTTAGATTGGATGATGGTTGTTAGAGTGTTTTTTTACGCTTATGGTTTTGAAAAGTACATCAAAATTGAAGAGCTAATTTGAGAGAGCCTAAAAAAATAAATAGTTTGTTTTTGGATATTTTCACATAAACCTTGATTTTTTTATAAAGTGGTACTAAAACAGGCCTGAGGACCACTTGGGGAAAGCTATTTAGGACGTGAAATGTACGACTTGAACCTGTACATAATCCGACCCAGTAAATTCTTGTTGCGTATAATCCTCAATAGGTTATGTACAATATACTCCAAATTTTCACATCGAAATATGGATGAAGAGCAAGAAGAAAATGGAAACTGGTTCCATATAGTGAATACCCAGCAAGTGCGGACGTCCAAACAGCGTTATTTTAGACGGTTGAAACGATGTTGTCTTGAGATATCGTTGTCTGGCTACTGGTTACACCATTATAGTCCAACCACCACGACCAACCCTCAATTTCTGTGTAGCGAATTTCTAAACTGAAAAATGAAATGAGACTCAAACCGGTGATCTTTGCGTTTCTAGTACACTGCTCTACCGACTGAGCTATCCAGTCCATGGGAACTCATTCAGTCATTCGCTCCGCTCCAGTAACCATAAATTTGTTTCATGATTCTACTTTTTAGAGACTTAACAAAAACAAAAATTTTTGAAAAATTTAAATTGATCAGAAAATAGAAAATTGAATGTTTACGATGTATTTGGAATATTTTGCTTTACTCATAGTAGTCCATGGCAACACCATTTCACGTAACCGAGGAGGTGGTGAAGTCGATGCAAAACCATACTCTCTGAATCCATCTTTCAAGAAACCGTCATACATGCGTCACATCACGGCACGTAAACACATTCCAGCGACTGACGTTATTTTGCCGTGCATGGCGACAGGCGTAAAACCGATTACGTATTCATGGAAATTTAACGGAAAACCGTTGTCGCGACGTAAGAGACTGAAGTTCACGGATGATAAGTAAGTGATGTTCATTTTAGGAGCTTTTTAAAATTTCTATTTTTATTATGTATAAAAGGTTACATTTACATAATGAACTTTGAAACTCAAATAGACCTTTTCATGAATTGCGTCACGAGCAACGAATACCTCGTTTTCATACAATTACCAAGGTAATTATGTCTCACGAGACTCAAAATGACACATCTTTCAATGAAGTCAAGTTTTGATAAGCTCCCTTGAGATTCGGATATCATAGCACTCAATTCAAAGCGTTTTGATTTAAAAATTGTTTCATCTTCTGAGGGGGTCCGTTCGAAATGTGGCGCGTGCATTTAAAGCTTAAAATCGTGTCTGTTTATTTAACCCGCGCATTTTATCTACTCGTGCCAATAGAGAAATTCTCAGTAGGTATTGTCATTGATATGAACGATGTTACGAAAAAAATATAATACGATGCTTCCCTTTCTACAGGGCGTTTGGGCGTTCTAGGGCGTTTGGAAATAGAACCTTTAAAATTAACTGATATAGTGAATTATTTATATCGTTCCTACAGCGAATAATTTTCAAAACTAATTTACTTGGTTTATCGTTTTTCAAAAATGGATGTTTTGTCATGAAAATTTGCAGAAATTGAGAAATTATGAAGATTTTTTCGGACACACTGTATGTGGGTTGCACAGCCCAGCAGGTGCAGAACGCGTTGTTTTGACGTCCAAACTACGTTGGTTCAACGTCAGAACGTTATTTGGACGTCGAAACAATGTTGGAATAACGTTGTGTGCCAGCTAGGAGTTTCAAAGCCTATATCTGTATGTATGTCTCCTATTCTTTCTGGCACGCGTCTACTCATCCAGGCGAACACATGACGTTCTGCCGTTGAAACAATGTTGTTTGGACGTTAAAACAAGGTTCCGTGCTTCTCAAGAATCTAAGAAATGTTTTTCTTGCTGAATAAAAAAAAAGTGTTTTCAGTGTGTGGGTTTAGGCGGCGCTTTTATCTTTGCATGGGTGCACTTTTGAAATAAAAGGATGTGTTGATATTTTTTTTTGAAAGGTTGTGGCCTCTCACATCAAACAAACAATCTTTGAAAACACACATTTTTTTCATAAGAAATAAAACATATAAGCACATAAACGTTTTGACTAGACTAGGTCTCGCTAGACGGCTTTTTTTGGATGTTCACCTCAGACATGCATGCTGGTATAAAATTTAATGAGTTGACACAAAAGTGACGATTTTGCCAAGAACCTGCAATCTGTGGGCCAGGGACTGTGATTTGTACTGACGATAATTTAAAGAGAGGGTTGTTTTCTGTAAGCATTTGGTTTCATATAGAATGGTCTCCTTTCAACTGAAATTTTATGGATGAAGTTACATTGTGTGTAAACAATATAGACGCTATCAAAACAAACAGGTCAACATAGAAGAAGTACTTAAAAAGCGCACGCATAACAACCATATAGACGGATACAGAAGGTAATCCAATTCTTTGACGGAGAGTGTTGACTTCCATATAAGGAATATATATGGATAAAAGCAACACTCTCCGTCAAAATTTTTGTGTGTATCTTCGCTTTATCCGTATCTGCATTTAAAAGTGTTTTTTTTGTTCTGTTCCCTTTTTGCTCTACTACTTGTTTGTTTGTTGTATTTTTAGTGAGGCTCTGTTTAGACTTGGTCGCAAACTTCATATTAGTACTTCTGATCTGTAAAGCTTAAGATAGACACACTTGAAGTATATAGAATAAGCTATATCCAATAATTTAAAACTGGAGGCGAATTTCGATGCACATTGTCTTTGTCTCAGTTATACTCCATGGCATACTGCGATTAGGCTAAACAAAACAAGGCGAACCAAAACATCTGACATCACAGACAAAAAGGTCTATAGAATTTGTTGGAAACTCTTTCTCTTCTGTATTTCTATCAACTTGTCCACTATTTCCGATTATGACTGGCTGTTTCAGCGTAAATGATAGGAATCTCAATCCTTGCAGAATCATGGAGACACATTGTCTCACTTACTAAACTTCATGGCCATACTTTGATTAGGTTAAACAAGGCAAACCAAAACATCTGATTATGTCTGGCTGTTTCAGCGTAAATAATAGGAATCCCAATCCTTGCAGAATCATGGAGACACATTGTCTCACTTACTAAACTTCATGGTATACTTTGATTAGGGTAAACAAGGCAAACCAAAACATCCGATTATGTCTGGACTGTTTTAGAATAAATAACAGGAAATTACACCATTCCCAAAATCCTTGGTAGAAACAGGACCCCAGCAGGCACGGAACGTTGTTTTGACGTTGAAACAATGTTGAAATAGTGTTGTGTGCTTGCTGGAATCATACTTCAATGCACAGACATGTAATGTATTAGGCTTCTTACTTTTTTAACAGACACCCACTTAACTTTTATTTTATCTTTGATACTCCTTGTAAATCAAGATGTGTATATAAGCCCCTCGGCACCCTTACAATATCGAGACATTGGACTTGTCTCATTCTCGGGTACAGTTTTGTGTCACTGCAACAGAGACCTTGAAGAGAGGGGATGCCTTTTGATGTATTTCTTTTCAATTGATTACACTTCCCCACCTTCCTCTTCTTTTATCGACACTTAAAAAATGGCGCGTGACCCTCTCTTATTACAGCCTCTTCCCAAAAGGCTCTGTTTAAGAATAGCTGTAGTCCACTCTAGATTATGACCTCTTATGATAGTGTGAATTACTTGTGAGTTGCCCTCACGTCATCATAATTTTAGTCACTCGACTCAAAGGGTCATCATTTCGGTCTCAATTTGGAATTTTTTTTTCAAAATATAGGGTCATAAAATTTGAAAAGAAATAATCAAAAATATTTTTTGTCTCTCTAAAGTAAAGGGTCGATTTTCAAACTTCGAACTTAGACATCACCCGTCACTTTCTCCCAATCCCCCGGTGTAATTTTGAAAATATCTACAAAAGGTTGTAACGACGACACCCATTTTTTAACGTCCAAATAACGTTCTGACGTTGAAACAACGTTATTTGGACGTTAAAACAACGTTCCGTATTTTTGTCAGTTTGTAATTCCGTATGAACGTCATGTACATACGGAGACAGAGGTATCAAATTAACTTTTTTTTGCGTCAAAAACAAAACCTTTCTCTCCAATTTCAAATGTTTGAAACAAAGTGG
This sequence comes from Tiaropsis multicirrata, assembly GCA_032270745.1. Lineage (NCBI taxonomy): Eukaryota > Metazoa > Cnidaria > Hydrozoa > Leptothecata > Tiaropsidae > Tiaropsis > Tiaropsis multicirrata. The sequence continues at coordinate 17,504 of JAUJPO010047352.1, forward strand.
TTTTTTCTCCCTTTTTTTCAGAAAATATTTATTTTTCTCTCCCATCCCAGTTTCTTTTTTAACTATCATTTTACTGTATGAAAATTGAAACCTTTGCATCTATAGGTTCAAGTTTCTGCTAGAGACAACTTTTATTTTAGACTCAGTATTGCGTCATTTTAATTTTAAAATGTTGTACTGCTTTTGGCGTCAAGCACTTGGACATCCCTGTGTCTGTGACCCACTGAGATCCACCCCAGTAGTCACCCCACTGGAAAAATCTCATGACCCCACTAGAAAAGCATTACCATTTGACCCAATCCAGTGGGTTTAGAAGATTTGACTTTTACCCCATTAAGCTTTTGGCACCCACAGCCAAGGCACAGAGACAGGTGTGTATTTGGAAAGTAAAAAAGTGATTAAAACACCTGTTTATTTCATGCTTCTTCTTCCATAGCCAGTACCAAACTCAACTCTTCATTTTTTTATAATTGAAATTTGCGAAAACCGGCTTGTACAAGCTACTTTCGCTAAATAAATCAGTTTTTAAGCTTGTTTACGAAGTTGACGATTCAGAAATTCTTACATTTTAAACAAACCTATTCTTATCAACCTGACGACAGAGACTTCATAATTTTATTTCAACACGTCACAGGCGGCGGCGCGAGTAAAGGTTAAAAAGGTCACTCTGTGTGATTTAGTCATTCTATTTTCATAGCGTTGACTATCACTTTCTCTCTTTCTTCGGTCTCTCTTGAGAATGAATGAATGAATGAATGAACTTTTCACAAAGAATGGCGGTGGGTCTACTTCACTCTGAAAAGAGATGTCAGATTTATATGAAATATCAAGTTTTATAATTACTAAATGTAAACAAAGAATTTTTTGGAGATATTATGGGGGGGGGAGAAAAAACACGAAGGAAAAAAGGTTAATAAAAATCAAATCAAGAATTATAATTAATCTTCTGCAAAAATTAGTACAAGTTGACGGTTTGTTTTTGATTGGTTAAGACATATTTAGTTATTTTCATACAACCAAAGTCTCTCTAAAATCTTTTCACCATTTTTTTTATGTTTTTCAACTGGCTCCTTCGTTTGATTAATCTCATTACTCTGCAGTCTTACGTTTTTTACACTATATGAGAAAATTTTTGATTTGTTTTTTTTCTTCTGTTTAGTTTACCGTTTTTCTTGAGATTTCAAAACTAAAAAACAACCTCATCAAGTTTAAATCCATCAATCATTATTATTTTCAGTGTGAAATTTTCTTTCAGCCAATTAGAATTCATTTTTAAATGAGCCTCCAAATCAGCCGATCAAAAAACAACAAGAATTTTCAATTTCTTTTTTTTTTATAAGTCATTTTTTTGACAGCTTGACATTTTTGCAATTTAATGCTTATTGTCCAACTTCACTTCCATTCACAGTGATTTGGTTCCAATACATCCCTGTCTTTGTGTTTCAGTGAGTACCAAAAGCTCAATGGGTTGAAACCCGGGGGAGGTGGTACTGACCTTATGATCCGACGGGGTGTGCCGCTGAGTGTTGTAAAATAGACCCTATGTGGGATAAATTTTGGCGATTATTTGCCAAAAATCGTGAAAAAGGGACCCTGACTGGGAAAGGGAGGGATTTTCAATTTTCGTGTTTTTGCGACCCTACCAGGGATTCACGAAAGCCGATAAAAGATACCCTGTCCATCGGCATATACCCGTTCCCTTTTTTGCACAAGTACCCTACCCGGTACTATTACGCTGGGTTGGGTCAAATGATAATTTTTTTCTAGTGGGGTCATAACAATCTATTGTTGTTTCATCATTTTCGGTAAGGTGGTCCTTTCTTTTTCTTTGATTTACCAGCAATTTTCTACTGAGGTGGCCATTTTCTCCACTAGGGAGCGATTTTTTTTTGAGCGATTTTTCCTTTGGGGTGACACCCCCGGGGGTGTCTCAGTGGGTCAAAGACACAGTCGTGTTCTTATGTGAACCTCGCGGCAGGTATGAACTGGCTACGATGGTTGGTTCAGAGGTAAGGCTCGGATCAACAATCTTCAAATTAAAGAAAACCAGCACCCTACAATTTCGTCCACCCCAGCCGGCACGGGACGTTGAAAAACAACGTTGTTTCGACGTCAGAACGTTATTTGGAAGTTGAAACAATGTTAAAATAATATTGTGTTTCTGATGGGACCACTTCTGCTTGTTTACGCATACTTAGAATACCAAAGGAAATCAAATCTTAACAACTTTCATCAAAATATCAAATTCGAATCACCTTTCTGTTTAAACAATCAAACTAAAAATATGGCGACATTTCAAAAGGCTGCAAGAAAAACCAGTAACTGAAGTATACATTCTGGAATTATCATCTTCTAGTGTATTTATCCGTAGCACGTGTTAAAAAACTGAATGATATGCTTTTTTCCGCAAAATAGAAGACTTTTATTAATAGTTTGTTTTTTTTAACTTAGAAAGGATACATTTTATTCATTCATTCATTCATTCATTCATTCATTCACTCGCAATCTGTTTAATGACATCGATACCACACTATCTTACATGCTGTGATCAAAACGCAAATACTCTCAATTGATCAATCAATAAATAAAGCTATTTACCGCTAACATTGGAAACAAATTAACCAGCCTGCGATCTTTTAAATTAACGGGTGACACGGCGGCTTCGCTTTCAACTTGATTCGAATCAGCATGAATATGTCAAACACACATTAAAAATGCCAACACACGACGTTTAATTAAAACATTGTAAAGACTTAAACTGCATTACGAATGCACAGAAACATTCACCGGACAGAAATATTCACCGGACAATCGTATTAGTTCATTTACTTTTTAAATGGGACATAAAACGTGTTCTTTTAACGTTCAAGAAAATAAAAAAAGGGCGATATTACAAATATGATACAGGACCAGGGTCGGATACAGAGGTAGGCTATAACCAAGGGAGGAGAGTGTTCTAATTATCATATCACCTTATATGGAAACTAATTACTCTCCGTGAATACGATAGCCTACCTCCTATATCCGACCCTGATAGTATGAGTTGAATCTCCATGTGCCTTCATGTGTCCATGTGTTTTTCTTACCTTTCATGGTCAGAGCCCTTAATCGAATATTTTTAAAAGTCATCTTAATACGCGAGTAAGACGTTTAGTTTAGAGGCTACTTTTTCGAAAAGACTTCATATCTAATTTTTAGATATTTCCCCGTATTCCCAGGGAAATATTTCTTAAAACAGGCTTTTTTTTTGCATTGCGGTAAATGTAAAAACGCCTGCATATGCCTTCATCGCCCTATAAGCGCCCCTTCATGTTATCTCGCACGCCTATTGGTCCGTCTTCTCAAGTATCTTTCATGTAGAATTCTAGACTTGCGTTTTTCACTGCAATTTGATGGCGGACACTTACATTTTTTCCTGGACTTGGAGATAATCACGATAATTATGATAAGGTGTAAATAGAAATGGATCAAGTACACTAAGTGCAGCTCCTATGTAAATTTCAGAAAGACTGAAGTATTCTTCATCAAATAATCGACAAAAATGATGTTTTCTAGACTTCCGTTTTTCACTGCGATTTGATGGCGGACACTTACATTTTTTCCTGGACTTTACAATAATTATGATAAAGTGTAAATGGACCAAGTATATTAAAGTGCAGCTCCTATGTAAATTTGAGAAAGACTGAAGTATTCTTCATCAAATTATCGACACTTACATTGTGTTCCTGGACTTGGAGATAATTATGATAAAGCGTAAATGGAAATGGATTAACCCTTAGACCACGAGAGACAACAATTGTCGTCTTGAAAAGGCCAAAATACCAACCCCAAGTCTTTTGGCCATAGCTCCTGACCACTTGATTTAATGAAAATAGCTTTCAAATGGTACCAAAACCATTGACTAACTCTCAAGCTACAAGCTTTTATGCCATTTTAAAGTTTTAAATTTTCAGGAAAAACTTACTAAATTTTTCATCAATTTAAAAAAAATACAGCGCGCTGGAAGGGTTAAGTATTTTTTTATTATATATAATTACTGCACTTATAAGCATATTTAGGCTCAATTAGGGAAAATATCAAGCATATGCTAAGCATAATACCGAGCCTTCAAAAATGTTTAAAAATAGTATTTTGGCTGGTATGTCTATTTTATGCCTGTACCCCGGTGCCTGTATTTCACTGGAATATAAGAAGCATATTAGAAGTATTAATTGAGCCTTATTAGAATCTTGATGTAAGCCTTATTTTGAATTTTTAATTGTTTATAAAAAACATGTAGTTTTTAAGTAAAACTCGTTCTCTGGGGTTGAAGGTGAATAAGATGAAACCTTTTAACTTTTTCATGTTTGATTTACAGCCCATCGTTGTTTTTTTCTCTCACATTCTTGTGTTTTTAAAGTTATTTTTCTAATCCGTTGATCCAACTTGATGATATGCTTATTTTTAAGAAATATCCTTATAATTTTATTCTTAATAAAAAATGAAAAGTGATTTTTGTTTAACTTCCTTGCAAGAATTTTTATTTTGTGGATCATTATTTACGTTTTCATCAGTCTACCCTAATAGCACCAGCACAGTTAATTTATAGCTAAGCAGTTAAGCTACTTTTGGAGCTATCCAACTAAGCTATATTATTGGCTGACCTTCGTTCGTTCGTTCCCGGACTCTCAATTTCTTTTTTAAAGAACTCTGCACGAAAAAACGAGCCAAATTCGCCAGATGGTATATTTTCATCGTGTCTTTAGAGCTTTAGCGTACCGATAGAAAATTCACCATGATCTGAATATCTGTATATCAGGTTACGTTTAAGTAACCTAACTAAAACATCGTATTTCTTATGAAAACCCGTATAGCAAATCAGATCAGGTCAAATAACATCAAGTAGCTATTGCAGAGAGTTCTTATAGATAAAAGCTGCACATATTTTCCGTATTTTGTTCTTGCACAACAAGAGGTTTGAACTGTTGTATAAAAGTCAAACAAGTTTAAACGCAAATATGACGCCTAGTCTCGTAATCGAGCTAAATATAGGACAAATACCAAAAAAATGTTCTAGTTAACAAAAAAACTAAAAATATTTTCATCTTTTCTTTTTCGATTTGACCTTAGATCCCCATTCAGAACGAATCATTCCAGGTTTCAAGGACACTGCCAGTTTTTAAGGACATTGCTAGTTTTCAAAATACTTTTAAGGTTGTCCTTGTATCGAAGTTTGGGTTAACCGATAGGACGCGAACCTTCGGCCAATTCACCAAACAAATTTGGTTTTACAGTTCGACTATTATACATTCGATAAATATGACCAAGCCATCGAAGATGGTTTTGCTCAAGCATGGTTTCGATATCTTCAACGTTAGACCGTGTTGGAACAGTTTCGTTAGTTTTCCGGATTGATCTAAGGTCCCTCTGTTGAACGTTGCGGAGCTGTTTTATTTCGTGTGCTTACAAAGAGTCCATGTTTTACTACCATATAGGAGAATGGGTAGCTTTAAACAATGCCCTTGTGTTGATGGTGAGATCGTGGTAGTCGAAGACTCTTTGTTTTAGGCTATAGTACGAGTTCGATGTCGCTTGGATACGGGCTGTGATTTCAGCTTTGAGATCGTAGGCTCGATTGACGTAACTTCCCAAATATTGAAACGTTCAACAACTTTCAGTTTTGTTTTCATCAACAAAAAATTCACATTCTGTCTGTTTAGCGTTGATCATAAGCCCCAATTTCCGAGAGGTTAAATTGTGCTGTAAGTGTAAGCAGTGTTTGGAGTCCAAAGGCGGTTCCAGTCATGATTGCAATGTCATCTGCATATCGAGCTTCCCTCAGGAATTCATAGAACACTTTCGTTTTTGATTTCAGTCTTTTCAGATCGAAGATGTTACCATCAGTTCGAAAACGAATGAGGATAGAAAACTCATGTTCAATGTCTTTGAAAGCTAACCAGAGTAAGACAGTTGCATAAATACCGAAAAGTGAGGGTGCTAGTTTACAGCCCTGTTTGACTCCACCATTGTAAGCAAACGATTTGAATAATTCACCGTCAATAACGAGTCATGCGTTCGGAAGTTGACTAACATTGACCCCATTACGGAGAATTGGTTTTGTGAACAGAATTCAAGAATTATCAAACCATTAAAGTTTATTTTTCCAATACCATTACTCCCTAACACATCGGTCCATAACTGGAATTTTCAACTGGGTTAAGGGATTCATAGAAGGCTTCTTTTTCATTGTCGGAGCGCTGCATTGTTGGCCCATATACACTAACAATTTTCAAGAACAAACCAGAGATTAGTTGAAGTCTCAAGACCAAATAGCAAATCAAGAGTGGCAGTGTTGATAAGTCTGTTCAAAATCGCGAAGCCAACACCAGCTTCCTTTGTGTCTCCACCACTCCAGTATATCGTGTGGTCTTTCTCAATAACATTCCCTGTTCTTTCACGTCTTACTTCACTTAGGACACATATATCGACATTTACTAATTTTAATTCTCTGGAAATGATTGCGGTAGCTCGTTTAGGTCGACAAGAGTTGACACTGTCATTGGGAGTTCTGGACGTTCCACGCGGAAAGATTAAGTTTCTGCTTATTTTGATGGTACGGATTTTGCATATTTTCCACCACCATTTTCTTGGATGCAATAACACGTTCTGTAACAATATTATCACTATTCATCATTTTTCTATAAGGCTGTCCCTTGGATAACGACAGCGCTTCGGGCAAGAGCAGTGTCTCTTGGCAGGAGACACTCGTGACCAACGGCAAAGCAGAGCTGAGACGGCTGTGAGAGAAACCTGTTGCAATTGATTTCAGACAGGATGCGGAGTAGACACACCAGTCTGCCGGTGCCAGAGATGAGGCCGGGTTGACCTTAATAACTGCCAGTGCCAGATATGGGGCTCCCTTACTTTATATTGGTCTGAGTTATTATTATATCCGTCTAGATATGCTAGACTATATCAACCCCTAATGGGACTGACCGAGTGTCGAATCAATTGAACGCGTTATTTCGGCTTGATTGTCGAAGATTATCAATCGCGAGTTTTGTCGCAGTTAACTATGCGATAACTAGAAACGGTCAAGTGTATCGTTTAAATGTAATTGAGGCTAATCGAAGCAGTCGAAATTTACCATAAATAATTAAATAATAATAATATAAAGATGATAAATAAATTACATTTCGTTTGACAGTGAGTCGCAAGTCGCAACTAATTAATGCTGTCGAAGGTTTGCGTAGATATTGTGTTCGATTGAAGTCATCTGACTCTCGCTTTAGTGTGAGAGGCCGCCACAGACGACTTTTGTGCGAGAGTCAGATGACTTCAATCGAACACAAAATCTAAGCAAACCTTCGACAGCATCAATTAGTTGCGACTTGTGACTCGCTGTCAAACGAAATGTAATTTATTTATTTAGGTTAAAGTAGAATTTCCTTCTTGTTAATTCTATACATTTATAAATGCTCTTTCCAATACACCTCAGATACGTCGGACAAGATATACGAGCAGTGTGATGGTATGGAATACGAGTTGAGTGGAACCAGGCTAGACTTACGTTTCGTACCAGAAGAAATGACGTTTGATAAGGAGCCAAAATCAGAGGCTAATGAACTACCGAACGTCAAGAATTATCAACCTGCAACGTATGTTTTTTAATCTAAGACTTCATTGTTTAGCATAGAATTGACTCAGTTTAGTAGATAGATAGCCGAAACACCTGGCCTTGGACACAAATCGAAAGACGATGAGATCTGCAGAAGATATAACTGGGCTATCCACGAAAACTACATTTACGTCATCTATCTTTTGCAGGATATATTGATATGGAAAAAAAGTGAGGAAGGAATGATGTCCTGAGGAAGGAGAATTTATATTGCTTGAGAAACTTATAAAAAAGTAGCCTTGTTTCCGGAAATGCGGGTGACGAAAAAATATCTCACCCTTTTCGGCCTAAGCTAAAATTTATTGGTTCTCCAAGTAAATATATATGTTGTTTGTAATACGTATGTGTTGTGTGTTTCTTATTTTTTGTGTTTTTGTGTGTTTTTGTGTTTCATTTTAGCTTTTAAGACCTTTTGGCTGTGGATCTTAGCTCTTATACTATGTTCACTGTTTTCTTGGCAGCTTTTTGAACACAGCGTTACAACAGAGTACAGTTCGTTTAACTTGGGACGAGGATGACCCGAAACGACTTCAAAACACCATGCGAAAGTTTACACGAGAAGATCTCGAAAATATGGACTTCAAAGATTATATCGGTGAGTTAAACGTTCAGTGCATCCCTTTTCTAGGGAACGGAAGGTAGATAAAGGTCGTAATTTTTGCTAACCAATGTATCTGATATAAAGGAACGTTTTGCTATATCATAGAACAAGCCTGTACCAAACCCGCACAACGGGTCGATTTTTACTTTTTGAAAAAAATGCCGTATGTGGGTTTGTAATGTTTAGACGATTTTCTTGCGTTCGCCGTCAGTGAGCTGAGGTACTGACAACACGGGGAAGTTTTATAATTCATCACGCGTGTGACAAACCTTAGTGTAATGACCCTTTTTAACATCATCTAGCTATATAACATCAGGGACGTTAATTCTATGTGCTCAGTTGACTCTCTCTAATTCGAATCCCAAGGGGAAATTTTTTTGTTCGAATTATAGAGAGATTCAAATAGTAGAAAGTCTCTGTAGTAGAAATTCTCTTGACGGTGACTTTTACTTTGTTCGAATAGTAGAGATTCGAATTAGAGCGAGACAACTGTACAAGATTTCTCTTTAAAAGGGGAAATTTTGAAATTTGAATTCTTATTTAGTTTGTTAGTTGCAAATACCTAGTTTTGTACGGTCTAGGTTTAATGCTTGAACGTGTTGAGTACACAAAGTGCTTTAGAAATGGTTGAAATTAGTCCTTCAAGAGAATTTTTCGAATCATTCTTTTAGCCTCTTCATCCGACGAAGAAGATATCACTTCACGAAAGCCTGAATACAACAAGAAAAATAGCTCATCCAAATGCCAAGAAGATAAAGCTGTTGCAGATGAAAGCTCTGGTAGTGATAGTGATGGCGGTGATGAAGAGAATGAACGAATCAAAAAATATCGAGTATGAATTTATATGGTTCTTTCTCTCTTATTTCGGTCGATCAGTCTGGAATAATTGAGTTAAAATTTCAAGTGAAGCATGACTTTATCGGACAAAAAAATGTCGGACAAAACTGACGAGATTTTTTGAGGTGACGAAAATTTTGTCCGACGAATAATTTTGTCCGACGAAAAAAATGTTAAAAAAAGAAGTTTTTTAAGCTAAAATTTGCGTTTTTGGACAAAAGTGACGAAAATATTTGGGGGTGACGAAAATGTTTGACGAAAAATTTGTCCGATATTGTTATGTCCGATAAGGTATGAAATTTTAACTCATCTTATCTTTTAGTTATTTATTATATTATTCATTGTCTTTCAAATGTAAAACTTTTCGAGTTATTAACTCGAAAAATGACGTCATAATGCTTAACTCGAAATTTTAACTCGTCTTATTATCGTAGTTGTTTATTATATTTTCCGTTGTCTTTCATTTCAACCAATTACTTACCGTATATTGTCTATTTTGTTGCAACCAACAAAAATTGTCCACCTTTAAAAAAAAACATTTTCATACGTTAAATTCAACTTTCAGCAATTGATGGAAGAGATCAATGCTAAAGAACGCCAAAATGAAAACAACAATGACGCTGGTAGCATGGAAGTCACGTGGTCGATGGAAGACCAATCAAAATGTCAGAAAACAAAAGATTGTGACGTAAACGACTCTAATGAGGGGGAAGATTCTACAGATATCGGAGAAGGGGAAGAAGCAGATGATGACGACGACGATGGTTTCAACGATCCCTTCTTCTCACAACCCTCTGAAATAAATGAGAAGGTTACTACTTCGGCTGACGAAAATGAAAATATAAAAAGTCACGCGACGAAGAAGAATAACCAGCAAAAGAAAAAGAAGAAGAAAACAAAGAAAGATTCGCAATTGACTGAAGAAGAACTCAAACAGAAGGTAAGAAAATTAAATATTCCTGGTAGAAATAAAAGAGGCTTCATGGAACTTTCCTGCGAACTAATTTGTGTTTTTAGCCCACTTATTAATCTGTTTAAAACAAACTATACAACGGATAACGTTCGGTGGTCGATTTGGGTGGGAAGGGCTCGAACCCACGACTTTCTGATTCGCAAACCATCAGTGCCCTATCGCCTCGGCCACCAATCGGAGGGTATGGAGCTACCAAATTGAGCCCATTGAAATTTTCCGTAGTAAAGTCTCTTAAATAAGTTTGCAGAACGAAGCATTGAGACAAAAATTAGTCTCTTTTATTCAAGCAATTTATAGGAACTTTTATACTAAAGAACGACATGGTCGCAATTTGGCAGATGAATTATATGATCGATCGAGATCCCCAATTAAAAATCATCTCCATTTATGCTTTAGAATGAACTTGAACTGTTACTGGTGGCTGACGAGAACGACGAAGAAACGAAGAAACATTTCAGCTTGAAAGGGATCATGGAGCAAGAGAAAAGCACCAAGAAAAACAACAAACGAAAGAAGCGAAAGTTGAAAGAAGAGCAACCCAAGGATGATTTCGTTTTCAATACGAAAGATGAACGTTTCAACGCACTTTATGACTCGCATCTTTTCTCCTTGGATCCTTCAGAACCTAACTTTAAGTATGTGCTCTGATACTTCATCATCGCTGTAGTGAAAAAAGTATAATATTGCAATTGCCCATTGCCGTGTATAAGTCCAGTAAAACTAAAAGCTATTGTTTGAGATACAAATTGACAAAATCAAAATTCTTTCAATTAAGCAACTGAAAACTACTTAAATCCAAAGGGATCTCGAATAAAACATAACTATACGATTGCAACGATTTTTTGTTGTTGCAATCGCACGCAAATTGTTGCCGTGTCCCCGAAGCTTTATGCTATGTAAATGTGAAATACTGAACACAGCTTTCTTTTACATTTACTTAGGAAAACAAAAGCAACAGAAGCAATTATCGGTGAAGCACAAAAGAGGAGAGAACATCGAGCCAACGAACGAACTGAAAAAGGTAACTTTAACCTATTTTGATTGAGGTTTAAGAATCCTTGACTTTTAGAAGAGGGTACAACCGGAAAATAGAGTGTAGAAAGTACACTGTAGGGGTCAAATTTTGTAATCCAAATATTTGAATTACACGGCCGTTTTGAAATGCCCTTGGAGGGTATGGAGCTGCCAAATTTTAAACTTTAAAAACGAGTTTGGAGAGCGGAGCATCGAGACAAAAATTAGTCTCTTTTATTCAAGCAATTTTTAGAGACTTTTATACTAAAGAACGACATCGTCTCAATTTGGCAGATGAATTATATACTGGGCTTGGTACAATCCACTCTCCGTACTTTCCATATACAATTTCGACTTTTTCTGAAAATTTTTCTTCTTGTTCGCAAAAAAAAAATTATTTGTAATATATTTTTGTGAATGATTATCTTGTTTTAATCTTCTAATTTTACCCTATTTGCAGTTAAATACAATACGGCTGGCGAAAAACATGACGTCATCGATTTCAAAAATCATAATGCTAAAGATATGACCAAAGCAAGGTATGCTATGACGTTTAAATTCTATTTTAATCCTTCTTGATTCTCTTTAGACCAAATAACTTCCAAGTAATTGTTTTTTTTATGGTTTTCCGTTCTTTTGCATATATCCAGTCAATTTTGGGATATAACAAATGAAATACTTTTGGTTTTTTTTTCAAAGCAAATGTTTTATTAACCATTTACCACGCCCGAATCTTTTTGAAAAAGCCAAATAAATTATCTATATATCCAAAGGTCATTTCTTGGCCAGGAGAAATGATTAAGGTATCAACTTTGGTAGCGTTGCTTTCTAAGCTACAGAAAATATGCTATGTTTTTTCTTTAATATCAAGTGGTCATGAGTTATGACCAAAAGACGGTGTAACAGTAAAACGGATTTTCCAAACCGTATATTTACGTAGTCGGTGTGGTAAAGGTTAATTTATTGTCATTTTAAGTTTATCTGCACTGGTGAAATCGGTAAAGTCGAAGGCGCAAACTCACCAAGCTCAAAAACAGAAACGAAAATTGAGGTAACACTTCGCTGCAACAATATGAATATGATTTTCATCGTGAAATATAGAGATGTTAACGGCATGATGTTTCTTTCGAATACTGTTGGAATCGTGAGCCAGAGGAGGACATACTTTGAATACGATTTGCGGTTATGATTCGAGATTTCAATAACAAAGAACGCCAAGCAATAAATAAATCTAGTATTTACACCTAACCAATGCGAAGCACTATGGATTTAAATCTTACTGTGATTTGAAAAACAGGACATTTCAGAAGGTTTTTATTTTAACAGTTGTACTTGCAGATGTTGAAATGCCTGATGATAATAATATTACAAATTAATTGATTTATTTTATAAACGAAATCAATTAATTTCGAATTTTTTGTAAAATTCTTTAAAAAGAGAACCTTAAAGACAATCGATCGAGATTTGTAGCAATCTAATATCTGACTGCCGATTAATAGACTTTAGACTATTATATACGCACTTATGGACGGTATTTCTGAGCTTAACACTGAAGCGAGGAGCGGGGGATTTTCATCAAGTTTTGGCACATTATATTTGCCAAACATTTGAGTTGATAAAGCTCGAGTTACTTAAAATAATAGTTATGTCGAGTTTTTCCGCGTTGATCGAATCTTAAACCTCTCTGAAGTTATATTTTAGCTTTGAGCCGATTGCTTTTGGTCTAATAAATAAGGATTTACTGTTAAGGACTCTGACTATAGTCAAAAATCAATTTCAAATTTAAAGATGAGATTTTGGCTAAAAGTCCTTTGAGAAATTTAGCAAAAACCTGTTTTTACAGAATCGTTTTTCACGAATTCCTTCATGAGTAATTACGATTTTAATTACAATAACGACGTTAGGCGAGTCCAAGTTGATTTGTTGTTTTACGGGCGAAGTGGATCGGTCGGTCGGCAAAAGAATAAAAACAAAAATGCGACAAAATATTTCCCTTAAATTTGCGCTTCAACGAGACATAATTTAGTTAATGCAATATACTGCCTTTTTTAAAATAAAATCCAAAACGTTTTTAACCTCTAAAATCAGCTAAAAACTAATAAACCATAGCTTGCACTAAACTGGCACCGCTTTTTAGAAATTAAAAGCTTTTTTTTAATTAAAATAATTTTTATCTAAAAGTCAGCTCACAGAAAACCTCCTTCAAAGGGGCATGGTACCGATGATATTGGAGACGTTATAAAGCATATTATCCAGCTTTATAGGGCTATTTTGGAGCCATACGAAATAATAGAACGTTAGTTATACTGTAGATCAATAATAGCGACATGATAAATGAAATAAGGCTATACTGACCCTTTTTGTACTACACATGCGTAAGAAACAATTTTAAGAATTTATGTTATTCAGTCTAAATAATT
>JAUJPO010047353.1:0-16162 GCA_032270745.1 Tiaropsis multicirrata
ATTAGAATATTGAACCCCCTGGATGTCCGATATCCTCAACAGGGGGGGCACGGACTATTTCTGGAAAAGCCCAATTAATATTCACGTATAAATCGTGAATTGGGATAGATTCTCTCTATAGAATCTTTCTATGCCAGATTATATCTCACTGTTATCGTTCGTTTATATACGTTGCGAGAACTGTCTGTTTTACTGATAATTGTTGTTAAATGCTGTTTTGTTGAGCGCTATTATATTGGGCAGAAAAGATCCATACCCCCTGTCGAGGATGTCGACTCTTTTTAACACCAGCCCCCTGGATATCCGTGCTGAAAATTTCGAACCCCCTGGATATCCTTGGTATTCAAATTCTTACCTCCTGAATATCCTAGGTTATTGAAAATTTTGAACCATCTCCCTGGATATCTCTTGGTCTTCAAATTCTTACCCGCTGGGTATCCTAGGATAATGAAAATTCAAACCTCTCTGTGGGTATGCTATATAGTCCTCAACAGGGGGTACAGATTATATCAAATTGTTAGAAGAGTTTGGCTAACAGAGACAGACTTTTATAGGTTTTTTCATAGGTGATGGGAATGATCAACCCCTATCCGTGGGAATCAATTCTTTTTCAGAGAAAACTGGAGGGGTGTCATCCACTAAACACAGCTCTAAATAAACCTCACAGAGATAACTTTGTTGGGTAAAGTTATTGTCGGGGAAAATATTGTTATTATTCTTGTAATATTTCTTACTTTATAATTCTAGTCGTCTAGATGCTAGACTAGTTTGAGACCGTGTCAGCCGCTGTCCATTGTATTAGCATTGGTTTGCAAGCTAGGGTTACTATCTTGTAAAAAAGGAACCTTTTAACCTGCATACCTTAACTTGCTCTTCGTACTCATATTTCGCATACGGACAAACCACATGCATTATCCTAAAATTACGAAAAGTTTTAATACACTTTAATACGAGAAACTTCTCTTAAAAGTAAAAAGTAAAAAAAAATTCGAAAAAAACTGATCTCGCTTTCAAAAAGATATACTGTAATTGTTATAACAATCTTCAGGGATTCAAGCATTGCGGTATTAATAGCGATGTTAAGTACCCGAGATGAATCACGACGACGAACGGGTCTTTATAATGTTATTGAACCGGAACAATCAATAGAAAGGATGTTCTCTAGGTGACACACATTTCGACAGGCTAGTCCGCGAAAGTTTTCACGATTTTCGTTCTAGAAAACGTCTTGATTTATCTTTGGTAATTAACCTCACTAATGCTTTGGATGCCAGTAAATACTCTGTGTATCTCAAAAAAAGTGTATTGCTGTACTACCGTGGTTTCTCCAATTTAACGCGTAGCCTGATTTTCACGAAAAATCGTAATTAATTTTGCTCTAATTATTAACGCGTAGCAGGAATTCCAAGTAATTAAGTTTCCTCTAATTATGATATATGCCGCCTTAACACCCACGTTGGATGAAGACATTATATAATTTATCCCCCCCCCCCTAATTATTAACGCGTACTTTGAACGCCGAAATCTTGTAATTAAATCTTTCTAAAAAATTTCACGCATAACGTCCAAAATAATTATTTATTGTCACGCGTTATATTGGAGAAATCACGGTATATTTTAGCATCAAAAATTTATTCACTGAGGAAAAAATAAGTAATTACAGTTTGTTTACTATTATTATCAATATCTTGTTTAATGTTATTATTCAAGTCCTTCAAGGAAGCCAGCGTTGCTTCCCCAAAGTCGGAGAAAAGGCTAAAATTCGAGTTATAGAGACAAAATACTCCAATGGACCAAGAAAAACGTTCGAGTTAAGGGAAGAATCGAATTATAGAGGTTCGAGTAATAGGGAGTTTTTTATAAGAGTTTGTTAGGAAATTTTCACCGTGCCAACACATTTGTTCGAGTTAAGGAGATGTTCGAGTTATAGAGAGTCTACTGTATATTGGAAATAAAAACAGCGTTGAACTCGGTTAAGTAGTTGATAGTTTCTTTCAATTTTTGCTCTTTTATTAAAATTATATGTTGATGATATTATCTTCATAGAAAAATAAGTCGGATGTATTCCATTCCAAAAAATATGTCATGTGAAACGTAAGACTTTCTATTTCACATCTAGTGTCACTCGAATGTTCATTGCAGATAATTCCGCTAACAAATATCGGAAAACATACGGAATGACCATTTTAGTGATATGGTCTCCAGTTTCGCACGTCTTGCAAACCCATTGGTTTTTGTCACATGAAATCTTTGCCAGTTCTTCAGGTATTTTGACGAAGGTCGGGCTGATCAAACTTCCGCATTTCGTGCAAACATGGGTCTAAAAATGAGATAAAGAAAGTCAAACATAAGAAAAAGAGGATGTGTGTCTTGCTCCACATTTTTCTCTATTCATTACGAAAGATTCCTTTATTTATTATTCAGGCAATTTTGTACAGTAATTTCGAATCGACTAAACCTTTTCATAAATACGTCACGAGCAACGACTGCCTCGTTTTCATACAATTGCCAAGGTGATTATGTCTGACGAGACTCCAAATGACACATCTATCAATGAAGTCAAGTTTTGATATGCGTTACTCGTGACGTAATTTATGAGAAGGTCTATCGTTTAAACTGACGTAAAAGAAAGTGCTTTATAGAAATATTTAGTGAAAGAAAATCTATTCAGTATTTACCTCTGATTTATCCGAACAGTTGAAGAGACGATCGTGTAATAGAAAACCACTTCCATGGGCGATCAATGCATCTCTTTCCATTTCTCCGAAACGTATACCACCATGTCTCTTTCGCCCCTAAAATTGTCATATGTAAAATGTCCGTTACTGAGTGAACTACTCGCGGCGTTATCCATTACGTAATCTTTTATACCGGATGTTTGCCACTAGAGTCCAATAAAAGTAGCAAACATCATGCTTTTGGAGAAAAAGATTACGTAATGGATAAATCATGAATTACAGAAAGAAACATCGCCGATATTCCTATATTCACAACAAGATTTTCCACAATAATAATTAGCAGTGAACACTTTTTTATCATCCCCCTTTCCAAGCTTCGGTGGTTGGATTTCCGGCTTCAACTGTTGGAATTCGGGGAAGGGGATTCAAATAAGTATATGGGAGTGTTTCTTTCACCCAACTGCCTATATTACTCCGCTGATTGTAGTCACACAAGAAGTTGAGCTGAGGAATAAATAGCGAGGTTATGCGAGGAGCTATTCATGACCTTAGACGCGTATGATCCAGCCTGTACATAGATTTTTGTTTACAAATTTGGCTAGGACAAATGATGTACAGGCTGGATCATACGCGTCTAAGGTCATAAATAGCTCCTTGCGTAACCTCGCTAATATGTTACCTTGACGGGTTGATGAGTAAGCACGTCAATTGGACCTGTTGTACGAACCTGAAAAAAAGAAAATTTGACGTCATCAGAAAGAATCTCAAAAATAATCTACTACATCAATTTCTCATATCTGCTACTGTAAAAGTCGATATACAAAACACTTGGAATACAACTCAATTGCCAAACCTTGACATTGGACCGTCCAAGAAAAAAATTGTGCAAGATATGTCCGGTGTAAAAAGAAATTGTGCAAGGGGAGAGTAACATGAAATTGACTAAAATTGGTAAAATATGCGATGCCCAGGGTAACTTTGAATATCTGAGGGTTAAACAAACACTTGACCAGGGTAAACTTCTGTCCGGGGGTCAAAATTGTAGAATGTTGGGGTTAATCACCAATAAGCTTATATCTTCCACCCCCGTGCAATCTTTTTTCTGTACTTTTTCGACGAATTATATTAAACCATTCTATATCTACATCTACTACTAAAAACTTACTGAACGCAAATTCTTCGACTCTGAGTCCAACAGCGAATTAAAGATCGCTGAAGTATTTTCATTCTACAAATAGACATTTTGATGTACAAAGTACTCGACACGATTTTAACAAAATTAGAGCACTTTGAAGATCATTACATTTCTGCAGATATTTATTTTCAAATCACTCCGTAACTGTGTTGGTAAAAAGGCAAAATATACCTCGTACTTAATCAATCTTTACAATGTATCTATTTATGAAAACTTAAGGTGTACCGTGAATAGGCGGCTTAACTTGATTCTTTTAATTCGACTTTCCGAGCCTCGGTGAGAATGTTTTAAATATCAAGTACAAAAAAAATAAAAACTTCGACTCACTTGAAATTTATCCGACACCATATGACGTAGACGCTGATAATACACGACGCCGACAAAAATGCTGACGTCCATTTCCTTCCCGTTGATTCCACTATACAGTGTCTCGTTACCGTAGTAATTGTATCCAGCTGTAAAATAAGGAGTGCTAGGTGTTTAAATTCAGTATGTTTAGATCAACAGCTAACAAAACGTTGGATAAAGACTTGAGATAAAACTTTTACAGAAAGTAAAACCGTGAAAAAATGAGTAAAAGAGTTCACTATTCCGGACAATTCTCAGTTGCTTCTAATCATAATTAAATCCGGGCCAAATAGGTCCGAGAGTAGACACAAGAAGATAAAAAAAGTGCTAACCTTTCAGTAACATATCTCCCATATAATCAGCAGCTGGATCGTCCTCCGAAAATTTAAAGGGCGTTGAATCATGGGTGATTCCGTGAAGGGCGGCAGATTTACCCGCCATCGATTCGATCATCATACCTGAGAATGATAACCAGAGGGGGTATAACTTCAGCACACATTATCAGACCGTTTAGGGAATTTTTTGACTTTAACTAAAAAATTGAATATAATAATAGCTATTGATGAAATATCCGAGAAAAGGTGAATGAAAAGTTTGTTCGAAGTAAGTTCTCTTTGTGTGTCTCACAATGAACTAATACTTTAGGATCCAAGAAAACACGAAAGAACACAAAACTAAAAGCTTGAATAGCATTAATATTCTTAAAAAGAGAATATGTGTATCAATAGGGCAAACCAGAAATAGACTTACCGATTGTCATACGTGAGGGGAAGCCATGAGGATTGAACAAGATATCAGGTAACATGCCACTTTCCGTGAACGGCATATCGTGTACTGGCCACTTTTGACTGAAACAAAGAGGAGACGGTTGACAGGTAAAATTTTAGTATTATTAGGATTAACAAAGTCGACATACATATGAAGTAAACTTTCTGTAAAAATGATTGTTTTCTCATCAAATATCTAAATTTTCAAATTAAATACAATATTTTTGAATATTTAGAAATGTTTTTAAAACATTTCATTCAATTTTGAGCAAATGGGATATAACTCATAGTTTCGGCGCGCATCTTTTACGCGCGGTATCGAGAAACAGTATTTATTATCAAAAATAATTATAATTATAAAGAATTGATAAAACTATCCACCATTTAAACCACTTAGATGTCTCTAATTTGTTTACTTGCCAAAATTTCATTACCTTATTACGATCCTTTAAATCTTTATTAATCTTCTTTATTAAGAAATCTTTACTAAGGAATTCAATAGTTGCTCTTTAAATAAAATGTATTCTCACCTTAAAATTCCTTTTTGTCCATGCCTACTTGCAAATTTATCACCAATAATTGGATTCCTCTAAAAATTTAAAACGTAAAACAACATACATAAGAGTTAAATATCACCTTTTTCGAAATACACAAAATAATTGTTAGCCTCCTTTCGAAACAAATTTAATTGTTATGATATTAGCACACCAAGTTGTATTTCTCAAGGACAAGTCTATTGACAATCGTAATTTCAGTATAAAATATCTTGATTTTACTGTTCGTATGTAAAGAGAAAAACAGAATATCTTGAATTTACTGTTTGCGTGAAAGGTTTTAACACAAGACACAACTTGATATAGATCGGAAACTCACCCTTATTCGTAGCTTAATAGATACTCTGTCCATTTTACCATCGCCAAGGTTGTTACCCAAAATCTTCACCTGAAGATGGAAAAAATAAATATATCATTATCAATTACACAATTTCACGTTTCAAGCAAATGTATAGAACATTATTATTAACTTTCCACACAGTCAGCCCTATATGAAAAAATAGGAGTTAATGCAATGTGTTAAATCTTTTAAGACTATTTAATGAACTTTCCGAAAAATACCAAACTATTAATAGTCTGACGACCGAAGCGACTAAAATTCTTTGTCCCACACATAAGGTACGATTTTTGTTCATAGGAACAGCGATAAATTCAGAATATCCTTACATCTTCAATATAAGCTGGTTCCATGCTTTGGTACTTTTTAACTGTGTATTGTTGATTCGCTGTGTTATAGTAACTACATGAAAAAGAAAATTATTATAAAGAAAAATGTTCACTGACATGGAATCGCAAGTGAATATTGACGGAAAATTTACTTTACTTAATTTCCTGTTGACGTTTTAGATGGAAAGTGCAATAAAGAGGTTGCGGACCTGCCAATTCGAGACCACTCAAGTTTTCCGTAGTAAAGTCTCTTAAACGAGTTTTGAGAACGAAGCATCAAGACAAAAAATTGTCTCTTTCATTGAGGCAATTTTGTACTAATGAACGACATGGTCTCTTGACCAGAAGATAGTGGAAAAAGAACTTGTAAAAACAAATGTCGCGCTCTAAACCATGGCCCGTAGAAGTGACATGCGGACATAGAAATACCTATAGTACGGTTCGTTTTGCTGCATGTATCGTCCAATGAGCGGTAATCCATCCAAATCCAATTTTCCTCCTTTTACTGCTGGACTGTCGGGATTGGCACCTAAGATAGAATCATTTCCTCAGTAGCGGATCATTTTAAAATGCAATAATGATTCCATCCAAAAGGATAGGCTACTAAAATGGCGGCGAGAGAATATGTAACCTGTAAAAAAAAAAACTTAAAAAGTAAAATTATACCAAATCTAGTTGTTGACATTCGGCCCTTTTTGTCCACCAAATTGATCACCTAAAATATAGACATCGGTATGAACATTTCATCGAAGTTTTGGAATTATCGATTTTTTAATCAAGAAAGCAATTTTGTGTTAGTAAAGAGTTTTTGTTAAAATGAGTTAGGACAAACTTTGAACGCCAATATCTTTTGAACCAGAAGGAATTAGAGGTCGGTTTATAGCTCGTTGAACAGTTGAGAGTCTTCTCTTTCGCTAAAGTTTCTCCATTTGAAGTAGTTAAGTGTTATTTTTTTTTTGTATTTTCGCAGACAGATTAGCTTGTGGGAGATCACGTAGGGGGGATTAAAGAAGGCGACAACAAACCTCGGTTTTGTAGATTTGACCATGAGCTAAACCACGATCCAAAGAACCTTTGTTGATGATCATTGCATCTTCCATATCATAACCCTGAAAAGGAGAGAAAATAATGAAAATTTTAATAATTTTCATCGCAAGCTAAAATCAGTGTATTTGATGTATTTAAATTTTTTTTTACGTGGACAGCCTGGTTCTATAGAGATTTTTTGAATTTTTTTTTACGGGTTGGACGGAAATCTATGAACTGAATAGGACCTCAATTAAGGACCTAGGGTGATGCTGGCCGTTAGGCATCACACCTTCTTTTCTCTTCGCAGAAAGATCTGCTCAATGACTCCGTCCATCATGTTTTCTTATTTCAGAATCTGAAAACTAATACAGTTGACTCGCTCTAATTCCAATCTCTACTATTCGAACAAAATAAAAGTCACTGTTAAGAGACTTTCTACTACAGAGACTTTCTAATATTCGAATCTCTCTATAATTCGAACAAAATTTTTTTCCCCTTGGGATTCGAATTAGAGAGAGAGTCAACTGTATAGCTCAATAACCAGTGATCTAAACATCGATCTTTTACTTACAATTCGCAATTGATCATCATAGTCAGTATAAAAAACCTCGGTCTGGGTCACGTACGTAAATCGGTTTGATTTGTCCTTGGTTTTGCTCAACTTTTAATCAGGTGATAAAAAAAGATTAACCCCAAGAAAAGATATCGGTAACGTGATCAATAAGTTGGAAAAGTGAGCAAATTGACATTTTTGAGTTTTGTTTTAAACAAAGAAAAAGTTGTCAAAAAGCTATATCATTGCCAGACCAGTGATCTTTTAATGACTATGGTTATTATGGACCAAGAATACATACGGTATACGAAATGACAGCGACAACAGCATTTATACCAAGGGGGAACTCGTCGATAGCGTAATCGTTGTACCGTTCGTTTCGTACAAGCGGCGCTTGAGGTGTCTACGAGAAAAAGTAAACATTTTATAACCATGTTCGTTTCGTACAAGCGGCGCTTGAGGTGTCTACGAGAAAAAGTAAACATTTTATAACCATGTTCTTAGCGCAGGACAATAAAGTACAGACAGCTCAGTACACGATGGAGCTTGACTGGATTCGTTCATGACGTAATTTTATTCGGCAAAATTCATCAGCGAGGGTAGTTTGTATAAGCGACTGGAAGAAATTGGCTTACGACTATATTCTTGTAGACTTGTAGTCAATAAATCTTTGCTCAATACCTCGCCTTTCCTTACTTTATAATTCTAGTCGTTTAGACGAATTGTTCGGAACTAACCTGTATACGATACATCTTGTTATCTGAACGATGTTTTAATGCTTGGCACGGTGTACCCATCGTTTGTTTTCCCATCTTTAAAAAAAATAAAAAAATCGTAATCGTAATGTTTTCATACACCGATAATAAAGTTGGCGGCAGTATCACGTGATTAATAAGCCTAAGAGAGACTCTTTGTATCAATTAATTTGTGTGTCACTTTGTAAGACCTGCCTAAACGACAAACACTTTTTACAAAAAACAATAAATTTATTTGAAAGTTCTTAATACAAGAGAACATTTAAAAATGGTTATAGTGAAAGTACCAGAAAAATATAATATTACCTGACACTGGTACATGTTACGAGGAGATTGATTGAAATCAGAATAAGGTGTCAAATTTGCGAGAGCACTTAGCATGGAGCTCGGACCCAACTCTAGATGTGTAGTTACATTTTTTGTAATTTCTTTCTTGCAAACCGCAATATCCATGTAAACCTGAAAAACAGGTAGCACAATAATCCTTTTGAGAATAACTAGTGATTCTTCGATGGACCTACCTGGTAATCAAATGGGCTTTTCCAGAAAAAATCCATATTCCCACTGTTGAGGATGTCGATTTTTCTGAACACCAACTCCCCTGGATATCCTCAAATTCTGAGGATCTAAACTTCGTGACAATTAAAAAGTTGATCAAATGCTCCAAGCCTCGAGTTTGATATCTTGTTATATGTGTGAGCTATCAAAGCCAACGCAGCGTTAAGAAAAGAAAACCCTAAAATCGCAATTTCCCAGTCAGAAAAATATTATACTTCAAACCTGTTCAAACGATCCAATGTATTCGACGGTTTTCGTGCGGAGGTTAGTGACTGGTCGAATCATTCGGGCTGGTTCCGTAAACAAAAACAGACCGGGATACTGTCCCGCATATTTCGTCTTTTGAATCAAACAAATTTCCATTGTTGCTGGGATCTGAAATTTAGAAGATTCGGAAATTTTAAAAACGAAAGTGACCAACAGTTAATTTGCTTGGAGAGGAGCAAATTTTGAGAGACGGTTGGTTATACTATTTTAACCAGTCAAAACGCTTTGATCTAAGGAACTAAAAAAGGTTCAAGTTAAACATGGTTTAATACAAATTTCATATTTTGTGAATAGTAAAATACACAGAAGTAATTTAGTATCATAGTATACCCCTTCTTTTCCACTGGCTTTAAAATATCTCAGTTGAGCAGCTAAATCTTCGGCGCGATTTTTGTGGATCCTCCCTAAAACATCGCCATCCAAAAGAACAGTGTAACAATCTGATAGATTGGGTAGTTTAGATGTCTGATTCTCAGGGTACACTCCCAGAGTTAACAACATTTGACGCAGTGCCGCTGTTGGACTGATCTCATTCACTACCTGAAAGAAGAAACAAAACTTTTGGTCCACATTTTACGTAATGTTAAACGGGCAAGATTCTAGAAAGGCTGCGTCTGGAATAGACTCAAAAAGGCACTTTTTCTATTGGGTATTTCTTACAAAAAAGCAGTGTTTTTGCTACAAATTTAACATAATATCACCCAAAGTGGCCGATAATCAGACCCTTAAAGGGCATAAAAATGGCCTGCAGCTATACCATGATAACTAACTCTCATTTGGTATCCGAAGTCTGAATCGTAAAAATAAGAATTTCCTTTCTTGTCCATTCCCTTGAACATTTAGATTTAGGCACGTTTGTTTTTTTCGGATTTAGTGAAGTAAAAATTAATTATTACCTTGCATAGGGCGGCCAAATGATTCAACAACCCACATGGTGATCCATCAGGAGTGTGTACCGGACACATGAATCCCCATGCTTCAGGAAGCAATTTTCGGACGCCCGTGGTCCGCATTTGCGCAAAGAAAGCACCACGATGTATACAACGAAAATGAGATAGAAATCGCATGAAATTCAACTTGTCTGCCACCACGGTCAAACCAGTACTCTACAATGCAAATTTAGATCATCGTGAAAATCTATTCATTTAAATAGTACATAGTGGATGAGTGCACGGACTTGTGAATTTAAATGGACGTTCAACGTCTTTTGTTAAATTTTTGTTTCTTTGAATCATCCGTATTGGTATAAAGTATGGGTCATAAAAAGAAACAATGAATTTAAGCGAGATGTCACCAAGGGATTAATTTGTTCATAACAGCAAAACTAACGTAAAAAGTCTCAACTGTTCTATTTTTTTTTAGATGATTGCAATACTCTATGAGGCTATTAACTTTCGCTTTTGCCCGTAGTTTTCCAGGATCGCGCCAAAATGTTGTTCAAACATCAAATGAAAAAGAGTTTTGACTGTGTTGATGGAAGAAAGCAGATGCACGGATTGTGATATAAAGAAGTACAAAAGTAAAAACAGCCTGAAACTTTCTGACAATTAATCAAAATATAAAAGACGAAATCTTTATATACCTTAAAATGAAGTGGTTTTGAACTGGGGTGAGATAAAACTAGCTTTTGAGGACGCATATGTGCGTCCTTCGTGGTCTAAGGGTTAAAACTTGAAAATCTTAAAATGAAAATCTCTAAATATATGGCACTTTCGTTTCTTTTCTATTGTCAAGAGAACAAAAGTGAGGGAGACGACAAAAGTTGGACCCCCCAATATGGACCCCAATGTGGACGCCAATATGGACCCCCCAGAAAATGACGGGAAATGCATTTTGGGCAATTCCCAATGCATTATGGTAAAAATTGGATCTAGGAACCCACAAAATTACAGACCAGAATGTCTAGTGTTTCAAACGACTGTTTTGTTAGTGTTATTTATTATTTAAATTCATCGCTCTAAAACCACTCTCTAAAAGAAACTTACTAGCTTCTGATTGGGGGTGTCAGTTTATATCCTTTTACACTATCCACATCATATTGAGCATGATGAATTTTTTTGGTATAACTGAGGAGTTGACATGCCTAATATTTTATGATTCCATCAATATTTTTGTCAACAAGTCTCATTTAGTCAAGAAAATGACAATAGAATAATTAATTAAATTCATCGCTCTAAAACCACTCTCTAAGAGACTTACTTCTGATGGGTGTCAACTTATATCCTTTTACACTATCCACATCATGTTGAGCATGATGAAATATTTTGGTTTAATTAAGCTGACATGCATTATATTGTACGATTTTGTCAATATTTTTGTCAACAGGTGTGAATTTGTCAATATATGGCCTGTCACTTTATAACTGGTCATTTGTAATTTCAAAGATTAGAGTTTTTCTGCTGTGTGTCCAGTTTTTCCCGCGATTTATTCCGAATATTCCCCCAATTCTGTCATCATTACCCTTAATGCATTGGGGAATTGCCCAAAATGCATTTCCCGCCATTTTCTAGGGGGTCCATATTGGGGGGGGGGTCCAACTTTTGTCGTCTCCCCAAAAGTGAAAACATAAATTTGCGTGGGTCCAAATTTTCTCAACCTCAGTTGATATGAGCTAGAATCTGACAATTGTCTGTATATGTATGTGTGTCTGTCTGTCCGATAACTTTGGGACAGCCTGGAGACGTCAAAAATGGTCCAATTTGGCACACTTGTTCCTTGTTTTTTAGTCATAGCTGCTAATTTTTAACATTTATCTTTTTTTTTTAATCTTTGTAATCTTTGAGTCGTACTCAGGGTCACTTTGATATTAGGATGGAAATCAGAAAAATGATACCAGAGTCCACGCACGTAGCTAGCCCACAAATAGAGCCCATTTTTGTCTTTGATCCCCAGGCATACAAATTTTGAAAGATAAAATAAGAATATAAATATTAGCCTAGACCAACCCTAAAAAAAATGTCTGTTTCCGCGTTTTACCGGCCGGGTGAGAATTTTTTTTTTTAAGCTCACCCCGGACGCAAAAAAATTATAAACTTTAGAATTTCTGAAATTTTGAAAAAGCAAACAAACAAACACCTAAACATCACATCTTAGAAAAATGTAAAAAATATTTTTTTTCTGGCCTCCCGCATGAGATTTTTTTTTCGTCACCCGGTAACGCGGAGAAGATTTTTTTGTTTTTCGTTTACATTTAGAGTTTTTAAATCTATATGCAGGGCTAAAAAGAAAGAAGCTATCAAATATTATATATTTCTTATCTCACTCCTCTCGCCCTTTGGAAAACCCCTGCCGCAAATTATTCGATTGTTTTTTACTGCAAAAAGTTGTACCACCACCCTGTCGATCGAACAAACAAAACATTCGAAAGTTGAACATGCTATAAAACAGGGGGTTGCGTTTTAAATTCATTTTTATAAGATAATTGATATACAAGCTAAATTTTTTAATGTTTTTTTACTTTCTTTCCTTCAAAAAAATACTTTTTAATAGTATTTAAAATAGTTTTTAATTTTCGTTTATTTACTGTACTTTAATAAGAAAGTTTCAAGGTAGTATTTTAACTAAATAGTTTGAAGCATACCCCCTGTCGAGCAAAACTATCTGGGTTCGAATGGGCAATTATATAGAAAGCGCGTGTATATGTATTATCTCAACTCTCCTATCAAACAACAAACATGGCGAATAAAAATTCTAAAGATCCAGAAGGGTAAGCTGATTTTTGTATTTATTAAAAGCTAAAAGTTTCCTATAAATTAGGCCCCGCTGGTAAGAACGGTCTCTCCTTCACTGCCTTTTTATTGGTAATACTTTTATTCTTTTGCTTTTTTTTGTTTTGACATAAGAAAAACGAAAACGATGTAACATTATATTTTTAGTTTATTTTTTCCAAAAACCTTTATTTAATATATATACCGTAGCTTATAATGGTGATAAAAGAGATGTTAATAAAAAAAAATTAAGATCTTACCACGTGTTTGTGATTTATTGCTAATGCAATTACTTCATACCATTTTCTTTGCATCTCTTGATTAAGCGCGTTGAAGAAATAATTTCTGCCGGGCGTGTTCAAGGTGAATGTGTAAGGAAATTTTGACGGGAAGTAAGGATGCTCTTGAGTTGTAACACTAAATGTATGCTTTAACTCGATCGGTTCTGTGTAAAAAAAATGAATTATTCTTTATCGATTTGAAGTAACTGAGTAAGACGTTACGCGCCTTCTGGAATATGTAATAATCATAAGCCACGCGATATTCAAGCCAGTGAGATTTTCCCGCAAGGGTGAATTTTAGGAAAACGTTTGTTCCAAACTTTCTTGCCACTCTTTTTCTCTTAACCGTTCTTTATTGTTAAAAAAATCAACCCTCAGGTCAACCCTAAAAAAAAGTTTGTTTCCGCGTTACCGGCCGGGTGAGAATTTTCTTTTGGTCACCCAGCCGCAAAATAATTATGAACTTTAGAATGGGTATGCGATTTTCTGAAATTTTGAGAAAGTAAACAACCAAATGTTAACAAAAAAAATTGTAATTTTTGAACTTAAACACACCATCACATCCTAGAAAAATAACAAAAAATAAATTTTTTCCGGCCTCCCGCATGAGTTTCTTTTCGTCACCCGGTAACGCGGAAATAAAGAATTTTTTAGGTTTGGCCTCAGCAACAGAATTTTCTCGTTTTCCTATTACACTTTAACGTTCGATAAAATCCTCAAGACACCCCCCCCCCCCCCCGGCAGGCACGTGACGTTGTTTCAACGTCCAAATAACGTCATGACGCTAAAACAACGTTGTGTTAATGTCAAAACAATGCTCATTGTCTGTTATGGGCCTCTAAACAACTACTACTAAACTACTCATACAACCAATTGATATAATGTTTTTTACCTTTTATTATTTTATCTCCCTTTAGTTTGCCTGCTTTCGATTCCCAGTACTTTAGGAAAAATCTGGAGATTTGACTCTCTTCCACCATAGAGGTTTGTGACACCCTTCTCCCTTGTGAAAATCGTCTGTTGTTGTTGTCATCTGATGAATTCGTAAACTGGTCAGGTACCTTTTGAAAATAATAATAATTTTTTTATTAATCATATGAAAATTTGAGGGCCGGCCAATAGGAGAGCGTTGACTTCCAAATAAGGGATATGAGCAAAAACCAACACTCTCCGTCAAAACTATTTAGAACTTTATGTGGTATCCGCCACTAAGCCCGGCTCACTTGTCGATATGTTCAAATTATCTATCGTTTAGAAACAATAAATCTATTGTTTTAAGTGTCAACTCTGACGCTAAATGTCACATTCTTTATAGTTGGTAATTTCGAAAGTTTCGTGTTGAAAACTACGGGTTCTTTGCAGGGCACTGATTTTAATAAGGCCTATAAGGGTAGGGTATTTCGAGGTTTTCGGGTTTTTCTGTGTCAAAAACCAGTGCGCTGAAAAGGTGCGAAATTTGAGAAGGTTTAGAAATTTCTAGAAAATTATAAATTTTGCACTGCTTCGAAGGGTTTGATATCAAAACTATAAATTTAGTCGCCACAGTGAGATTGTGGACCTGCCAATTTGAGACTACTCAAGTTTTTCGTAGTAAAGTCTCTTAAACGAGTTTGGAGAATGAAACATCGAGAATGTGTCTCTCTTATTCAAACGATTTTTAGAGACTTTTGTTTCTAAAGAACACGCGGTCTCAAATTTGAAGATGAATTTTAGTCACAGTAGCAGTAAATCACTTTAATCCTCCAAATAATAACGTTATGGCGTTAAGTCCGGCGTTTCCGCTCAGCGCGCGCAGCTCTCGCTTTCTTTGTTCAATTTTTCTCAGGTTCTGATATTGGTCTCGAAGATAACGTTACGTCAGTTTGGTACCTAATGTAATCTCTGAGACTAAGGAACCAATCAGAACAGAGAAATATGAAAAGCGCACACCTGCTCTTTAGAACAACGTTGTTTTGACGTTAAAACAACGTCCTTGTCAGCTAGGCTACCTTTAGAATTTGAGACTGGTCTACACGGACCAATTCCATCCACCGTGTCTTGTATGAACGTTCGTTGTTCATTTTATCGTATGGTGGAGATTTGATGACTACGCCTTCCATCAAAGCCTTCTCTTCACACATGGGTGAGATCTTTCTACTCTCACTTGATTTTCGTGTCGTCATGATGTAAATGTTGTATTATGCTCTAAAAGAAAAATCATAAGATGTTTTTCAACGTTGTTTAACGTTGAGACGGCATTGAAAACGTCTTGTATCTGCTGAGATAAGAAAACCGAAATCATTATGCGAGTGATAAAAATACCAGTTTGGGTGTAGAGGTCATTGGCAAAATGGTGTTTGAAGGGCAAGTCCATATTCCCTTAAATGAGGGTATTATAGGATATCCAGATGGGTCAGAAATCTTCAATATCCTAGAATATCCAGGGGGTAAAAATCTGAAGACCAAAGATATCCAGGGGGTAGGGGTTCAAAATTTTCAATATCCTAAAATATCCGGGCAGGGGGTAAGAATTTGAGAACAAAGGATATCCAGGGGGGTTGGTGTTTAGAAAAATCGACATCCTCAACAGGGGGGAAAGCCCAATGTTAGAGTTTGGACATTAAAACAACGTTCTCTTCCTGGTGGGCTGTTCCTTATGGGAAAAGACTTCTAATGGGATGATGGAAACGCTTTACAAGGGGGCCTTTACAAGTGTTTTTGAAACTGATCATTTATAAAAATTCATATTAGATAGATAGATAGATAGGCCCTCCCCATGGGGGAATGGGTCCTACTCCTTTCGAAGTAGGAATTCCTCTTTTTCA
>JAUJPO010047364.1:0-16161 GCA_032270745.1 Tiaropsis multicirrata
AATATGATCGGTATATCGGTATTCTTCAGGAAAATAGATCGGTATATCGGGATTCCAAGCTCCCGTACGCCCTCCCCTATTAAATCAAGGAACTACAATAAAAGAGTAATAATATTGATTCCTTGATTCAATAAAAACTCAAGTGTAATGTGTAATTTATTTGCCAATGACAACTACCTTCACCTGATGGCTATTGCCAGAACCTCGGAACAATTAATATGCTATGGAGTCTGTTGCAAGATTTGTAGACTTGGGTACATCACTGGTGACACCGATTAACACATTGAGAATAATCATTAAAGAAATCAATAATTCGAAAGGAAAATTCACACATAACAGTATCTCTACAAACAAATAGTTCAAAAATTTTTTTCACGTGATGATCAAAAAGTCTAAAGTGAACAATTTTTAACTAGTCATAAAAAATAATCTAATCCATGATAATCCATATCAAACTTATTATCCAGATGCTTTCCTGGTGATCTTCTGACGCAACCTCGTTCCCAATTTATCCTCTTCCCTCCTATACATAATACCCATGACGTAATCTTGTAATCTTCTATAGGGAAGCATCCTAAAAACTCGGGTGTTTGCTACTAGTTATTAATTTCGGACAATGGCTTTTTGGTATGTGTCCGTAGAAAAGATTACGCAATGAATGAAAGATTCTCAAAGCGGCGTTGAAAAGACGCACAGAGAACCCTGAAAACGAGGTTGAAAGATGATTTGGTTCTGTCAAATTATTCAAGTGCTTGAGGTTTGAAATTCATTAACAATATTACAAGAAACTTTACCTAAATCAAAAAATAAAAATAAATTTCTTCTTCATAATTTATATTCTTAATATAATTTTTTAAAAACGATATAAAATACGTGTAATAGGTCAAAGGGCCTAATCTAAAAATTTAATGTATTAGTAGTTGAAAATTTTGTCTATATGCAATTTGGTTAATCTTAGTACAGTACAAAAGGCTCTATGGACCTCTCTTTAGCCCGGGTGAGGGGACACTTGATTTCAAAACAACGGTATGCGCTGCCAATAATTGGACTTTAAAATTCGGACCCTTACAGTGCCTGGCTTTTGTCATAACCTTAAATAAAATATCCTTACTGGGCGCCAATACCGTAGACCGGAAAATATGAGTGCCCCCCCCCCCCCCGGGCTCTATAGTCATACCGAAGTTGAATTCACTCACTTCAAGATTGAGTCTTTTGACTTGTTTTGACGACGAAGCGACACTGGTGTGTTTTTAAAAAACGTGGTTCAGTTATAACGATATGCGGGGAGGTTTCAAAAGTTTATCAATCTCTGAATAACCTTAGTTTTGATACTCGGAGGTTAAATGCTAAAATAATATATGAACATATCAAAGACAGCATCGTTTTCAACTATAACCAACAATAAGCAGACACGAAAAGTTGTTTCAACGTCAGAACGTATTATTTGGACGTTGAAAAAATGTTGGAATAACGTTGTGTGCTTGCTGGGTAACGAACAATAGTGATGGAAATCCTCAAATTCCGATTCGCTTGTCAAACAAAGATGGGTTGGTGTATAATCTTGATATCAGATTCACTAACTATTTCATATGATGATGAAGAAAAACACACAATTGTCTATACAAAAAACGTATGGTGTGCATCATTGAACCATGCTGTATTTGTACTTCATATTTCTCTCCATTTTCCTTTTCACAATACAGATCACTAACATGGCCAACCCAATGATGGTCAACAAAGAGGAGACGAGCAATAAGACAACAAACTCTTGCTGGGAGATACGATAGGTTGGTGATTCTGTAGGGATATTGTTCGTCTTGTTTGTCATGAAGCCTAACGACCATCCAACTTCAGTTCCGTCAATCTAAACCAACGAAATTTTATAAGATAATGAAAACCAACATAATAGATATAAATAGCCTCGTCATCGTAATTATTATCAACTTATCAACTTGATCCAAGACATCATTTACACTCAACGGGTTAGTAGGACTGGTTACAAGTAAACTGAATTGTTCGGTAAAGTCATTGAGAGCTGATGACAGATGTGGCGCTCCACCTCAGTTATAATCTATCTCGCCCTAGGAACAGATGAGCTGGATTTTTTATAAGGTTGCTTTAAGATTGGTCTATTTTGATTACCATTACAAAATCAATGACCTTCTATGGTTATGTGTTCGAGAAGCAAAATTTTGTTGTTAGAAAGTTTTAATAAGCAGGGGGGGGGGGGGGGAGGCAATAAGCGGCGGGTGTATGTTGAAAACACTGAAATAGGGTGAAATAGACGACACCCGATGAGGGTATGGAGCTGCCTAATTGAGCCCATTGAAGTTTTCCGTAGTAAAGTCTCTTAAACGAGTTTGGAGAAGGAAGCATTGGGACAAAAATTTGTCTCTTTTATTCAAGCAATTTTTAGAGACTTTTGTACTAAAGAACGACATGGGCTCAATTCGGCAGATACATTATATGTTCATTTGTAAGTAAGTTTGCGACCGCAGTCGAAGGCGACCCGAAGGCTCCCTTTTCAAATAGCTATCTACCCGAATGTAGGAGAGGGCGCCACCCCTTTCCCTGGATTTCTCCACTTACCCTCGCTGTAATACCTTAATGCTAAGTGCCAAGCAGGACAGCAGTGAGTACCAGTTTTCAAGTCTTTGGTATGACCCGGCTGGGGGTTGAACCCACAACCTTGCGAACGGGAGGCAAACACTCTAACCACTTTGCCACCATCGCTCTACTCTTTTGTACCTAGTCTGAATTGCAGACCTATACAAAACCCTTGGACTTATATAAGAAGCACGTTTCGTTAGATGATGAGAAGCAGCCTACGTTAAAGGGGGTCTAATAAGCAGAGGAAAAGGGTGGGTCATAATATATTGAAACACATTAGTGATTTTTTTAAATGAATAGGTTTTTTTCGTGACTTTTTTAGCAGTTTTTTGGCTTCATGAACTCTGCTTTGCTAAACTTGCAATATAATTGTCAATGTGACTCATTAGATACTGAAATGACTGAAAAGATTGGTTGATTGTTTGTCTTTCTTTTCCTCATTTTCATTTTCCAGGTGGTATGTCAATTGGAGTTCCAGGAGAAGTAAAAGGTTTATACCATGCATGGAAAAAATATGGGAAATTACCATGGAAAGAACTGGTTCAGCCTTCGATTGATCTTGCTGCTAACGGAATACCAGCTAGTCAAGCATTGATTGATATCATAGATTTGATGTTTCCTTTTGTTCAAGCGGATCCAGGTCTCAGGTTAGTGGTCTAACTCGCTGCCGTCATTTTAACGTCCAAACAACGTCATAACAATGTTGTTAAAACGAAAGTTGAATATAAAGAAATTCGATGCGCGGCTATTGATGTGAGAGCACCTCACTCTTGACCCAAGGGGCAACACATTTTTTACGACCCAAAAGGGTCCTGTCAAGGCCCAAGGAGGTTGAAATATAAGTAGAATATAGACTTATTGGACCTTACTGTCCCACGTCAATGACATCAGTGGGGAATGTATGCCTTAGGTTCGAGGGCGGAGTATGTAGCCCTGGTTAGAGGGTGGAGAGCATCTTTCCGTGATGTGTAGGTTTATTTGAAAGAATCAAAACAAAAACAAAATTTGCTGCGTTTATTTTGATTTTTTTATCAGAGGCGGATACAAAAGGTTCTCCAGAGATTTTGACGGAGATTTTTTTGTTAATTTTCATTTAAAGGATACGAACAAAAGCACCGTCAAACTTTCTGAGTACATTCTGTATCTGCCTCTGCCGAAGATGTTAGCCTTTGAAAATTGTTGACTTTTGAGCTTTTGAAAGTCTACCTTCGTTTTTCTTTTAGCAACTTGTATCTAGATAAACTGGGAGATCGTATTAAAATCGGTACGAACGTCATCGATAAAGAGTTAGCGGCTACGCTAACCGTGATACGAGACGATCCCATGGACTTCTATTCCGGTGATCTAGCCGCTAAAATCGTTCACGACATTCGTGAAGCGGGTGGTGTTATTTCGTTCGACGATTTACAGGAGTTCGAGGTACGGAATACGACGGTTATTCAAAGCACAATTGATAACCTAAATATTCATTCTTTGGGTGCACCCAGTGGTGGCCCGGTCGTCATGGCGATCATCAATATTTTAAAAGGATACAATTTGAAAAGGGATGATATGGAGAATCCACACAAACAGCCCTTGACGTATCATCGGATTATAGAAGCCATGAAATTTGCGTTTGGTGAGAAAGCGAGAGAAGGAGATCCAAAGTTTAATCCAAGTTATGAAAGCTCAGTGAGTATAATAATTAACGCTCTTTTCTCATCACCCTCAAAACCATATCATATCGTTCTTTCAACGTCCAAATAACGTTCTAAAGTTACAGAACAATGTTGTTTCTACGTTAAAACAACGCTGCCTGCCTGTTGGGATGTACCACCATACTGTTGATGATTTTGATTACACACCGAGGGTGCCTCTTCCTGTAATTATTTTGAGTTTTTAAAAATATATAGAGGTCCGAATTCACTTCCGTTCACAGAGATTGGTTATTATTTGACGTCAACCTTCACTTTGGATAATTATAGGGGGTTTCGTTACAGTGGTCGATTCGAGCCCTAGAGCCAACAAACTTTCGATTATCAAAGCCAGCGCCCTAACCACTTTGGCCATTGCTCGTTGAGACTCGATTTCCTAAATTGAATCAGAAGTCTTTGTTGCAAAAAGATAAAACCAGTTCCTTTCGTATCAACCTGGTTTCTACATATTAACTGTTTTAGCGAGGTTTTTATTGGCAATCCAAGGATGGATATAGGAGATAGGCTTTCTTATTCACGGAGAATAATTAGTTTCCATAAGGTGATTAAGAGCATTCTTCTCCATCTGTTATAGCCTACCTCTGTATTCGACCCTGATTGAATCTTTTTGTAAATGATACATCAATTCAAATATAGATATAATCTACCCTCGTTTATTTCGTATTACTTCATTAAACAGTTAATGAAGAACATGACGAGCGAAGAACTCGGTTCCAAATTTCGTCGCCTGATCAACGACACTTCGACTTTGGATATTGGTAATTACTACGGTGCCGAGTATTTTATGCTTCCAAACGAAAGTGGAACAACGCATGTGAGTGTGATTGCGGAAAACGGAGATGCGGTCGCTGTCTCGACAACTATCAATGAATGGTATGGCTGTATTTTCAATAAGTTTTCCGTAGTAAAGTTTCTTAAACGAGTTTGGATAACAAAGCATGGAGATATTTTTTTATTCTTGTTTCCTTCATTTCAAACCCGGACTAATAATTAGATAAAAAACAGTATTAAATTAGAGGCAAAAAAATTTTTTTTACAAGGTCCGTAATGGAAATTTTACAAAACTGTTGCAGAGAAAGAGCCAATATTTATATGCAACAGATTGAGATGGTGGAGAAGTAGACCCTTTTCATTCAACGTTAAGTTTTATAGTTTTTAAAAGCTGAATTTACGGTAATTAACCCCCCCCCTTTCACCCTTTTGAGTCGTAAAAAGTACGTGACCTCTGGGGCCGAGGGTGCAATAAGAGAGACCACTTGACACACTATAACGCGATCTATTAATTAGGTTCGGTAGCACCAACCGTTCAAGTATCACAGGAATCATTTACAACAATGAAATGAATGACTTCACTATCCCTCAAGAAAACCAAAGTACGCCCACCGCCTCTTGGAATGGCGTGAGAAGTGGTAAACGCCCTGCTTCGTCAATGTCACCTTTGATTTTAACGGATAACTCAGGAAACGTCAAAATGGTGGTGGGCGGCGTTGGCGGGAAAAGAATTATTCCGGCTGTGGCGCAGGTAGGATGTAACTTTCTCATTCTCATTTCCGCCTACTGCACTCTGGATGATAAGAGTGCGTTTGGCAACTTGATAAAACTTTCTCTCCTTCTCCTCAAGGATAAAGGTACCCAGCAAGCATATGATGTCTTTTTAATGTTTATCTGACGCCCATATGTTATTTAGGCGTTAGAAAGACGTTCTGTGCTTACTGGGTAAGCAGTTGACTTTTGTTGGATTTTTTAGAAAATTTCACAATTCATGATACCGATAACACCCACCTAATTTCCTTAGACATTTTTTTATTGACGCCAACTCTGACGCTAATTCTTAAGCATTCTTGTTTTATCTACAACCGTTGACATGGTATTATGCCACACTTTTCCTTGTAAAGATGATAACTCTCTCTCCCCTCTGATCAATATCTTTGAACAGACTGAATGTCGTTGCTGTGGTAGAGATTAACCGCTATAACATTTTGTTAGGGAGAGGGGGGGGTGGGGGGAGAAAGTTTAAATTGTTGATTCTGAGCCATCCCAGTGGGCATGTTGTTTTAATGTTTAAACAACATTTTTTCAACGTCTGAACGTTATGTCTCCTGGGTTGTAATTCCTTTGTTTTAAATACTCTCTTTTTTTAAAGGTCATTATGAATAAAGTATGGTTCGAAGACGATCTAGGACGAGCAATCACGAGACCACGGGTCTACAACTTCTTACAACCACCAATCACTTACGTGGAGGGAAAAAGCCTGGAAACGAACCTTAGACCACTCTTACAGAAATGTAACCAATCATATGAAGTGGTTGACCCGCATAATTATGCAGCCGTACAAGCCATTTACGTCGAAAAGAAAAAGGGCATTTATGCAAAATCTGATTGGCGTAAAATTTCTGGCCACTCAGCTGGGTATTAAGATTAGTTATAAAAGTTTGTTTTCTTGTATGAATATATGCCATGTCTTGTTATGTAAAAACGAGAGAATTTAGAAATTCATAAAAACAATATGATTAAAGCGAAGCTTTTCGGAATGTCCATCGTCAGACTACAAATGAATTTGTTTTCTGTTATTCATGATATCCATTACGTCATCTTTCCAACGGGAACTTCCTAAAATACCGGGTGTTTGCCACTAGTTTTCAATTTTTAATTTTCAAGAAGAAAAGATAACGTAAATAAATAAACCATTTTTCTCTGTGAAATACTTTTACTTCCATTTAATTGATCGTAATTTTATTCTTCTAACGGTGACATCCTCTTTCCAACGTTGTTTCAACGTCCAAATAACGCTAAAACAACGTTCCGTGCCGTGGTTCCTCTGTGCCATTTTGCTTTGCGGTGTTCCCGTAAAATATTGTGGGTATATTATTTTTTTAACGAGGAATAGTAGAAATTATATTGTAAGCTATTTATTTTAATAAATTGGGCTTTAATTAAATGTTTAACAACAAAGCCAAAATATCTTGTACATATAACTAAATTAAATTTAAACTTTAAATAATAGCGACTCTCAAAACTTCCCGTGAGAATTTTCCGAAGTGTCACACGAAGACTCTTGTTTGGATTAACATTATTTGAAGCTAAATAGCAACGGTTCACAAAGAACTCTTTCCAAACCTCGAACCCAGACTCTTTTTAAAATTCTGATAGTCGATAGTGGTCCTGGAACTGGGTTCAAGGTTGTTTTTTTAACTGATGGACTATAATAAGTAAAACAATACAAGTTTTCGAGGGGTTTTATAAAATATTTTTTCACAGAATCTAATTTCGCGACCCAGAAGTGTAGCCTTTGAGGGTAACTTTTCAAAATTGAATTTTCTGTGTTTCCAAAAAACATGAAATTTCTTCCCCATAACATACAAGAGGCTGTCTGAAAAGCCAGCAATAAACAATAACATATTTCTACCGTTAAATTAACCAATAATATATTTTACAAAATGTCCTGCTCTCACCCCCGTGACGACATTTGTACACAGTGAAAAGCGGGGCTTATTTGCAGTGGTCAGTGGTGGCTACAAAAGATACTCTGAGGATATTTTGATGGAGAGTGTTGCTTTTGCTCACATTCCTTATAAGGAAGTCAACACTCTCCGTCAAAATCTATTAGTATCTTCTATTGGTAATCTCTAATTTATGGTCCATTAAATCGTTGATAAACTTGTAATTTGTAATTGCTTTACATTTGTCTAATTTGCAACTTTGTTCCCAGTTCCCAGGGTATCTGTTTACTTTCCTACATTTTTCTTATGAAACGTAACTATTAGAGAACGCTGGGAACAACAAGGTTGTCTAAATTCATCAGAAATGCACCCTTCATCAAAAATCATAGACTTCAAGCTCTTGTATATTCCCTTTTTCATCATTCTGGGCGCGTGGTTGGGGCGGTTTTCTTTCAACGCCAGACATGAAGTTATAAACAACAGCTACAAAGATGGTGGCCAGCAAAACACAAAGACTGATGTAGTAATGGTTAAAGCCATTTGTGAAAAGACCTTTCCAATCGTGAATCAAAAGCACAGTTTTCTGTAACGTTCTCTTATAATTTCCTTTGACGCTTAACCTGTATATGTAGTCGTAAGCGTGCTCTTTGCATTTGGCTCTCAACATTTCGTTTTGATGGATGCTGCTACTGTTTTTTACCGGATGATGCTTGTTCAACGATTCTTCTTTTTCCATTAGAAAGGCTGTGACAGTTGTCGGATAGGTAGCCACAATACGGAGACCTAGCCTATGTAGTTCTTTTTGTCTCCAAGCCGCCATTTCAAGTAAAATCAAACCGGCGAATATATTTTCGTCCCGTTTTACGGCGTACATGATTTCACCGTAAGTGCCGAACGGGATGTTGTTGGTATCAAAAGTCTTTTCACCGAACCACTCCTCGTAGGAATTTCCAAGAACTGCGATATTTCTGTTTGAGATATCAAAAAGAAAATCATCAAAAACGAAAGTAGATACCAGTCCCGTAATCGTTGCATAAACAATCAGGGCATAATACATCCAACCTGTTGCAAATAAACGCCCTAATTTTGTTCGCGGTGTAACGTCACCGTAACCCACGGTTGTCATGGTGATAAAAGCCCACCAAATACTGGAAGCTATACCCTCAAAGAATCCAATGTGTGGTTGCCAAGATGTATCAACAAGCCAAAAAACAAGGCCAGCTAAAACGCACGTCAGAAGAAACAATAGGTACATAAATCTCATCTCGTACAACGATTTTACAATTTTTGTCAACAACAAAAGGTCATGCTCTCGAACCACCACTGCTACACCGTCAGTATTCAGCAACATTCGTGGCACGATTCCATTTTCCGCCAAGAAAGAGACTACGCCATCATCCGCCATTTTGCGCGTTAACACGGGACCCCAAATTGTGTCCTCAAACGATTCATTTTTTCGCCGACTCATCATTTTTCGGAATAGCGCTTCCTCGGATGGCACCCGGATGTAAGTAACAAGCCGGACATGATCATGTTCCGCGTTTAAAGAGAGAAGACAACGACTCTCAATTTCTCCCATGATGTCAGGGATTATTCCGTGTAGATCCGGATTTGTCTCATTTCCACCGTGAATCAATGGCGGTGCATCCCAGTAATACATGGTCATTAAATGAGTAATGATACCCTTATCCGGATGATGTGGTGAATGAAGTCCGGTTACATTTCCGGATTTCTCGGCTGACTCTTTATCGTGAAAATGAGCGGTCTTGATTTCGTGCATATTTGACATGACAATGACCACTATGAAATAGAGTGAACCCAGTAATTGAAATGATGACGTCATCTTGTTGGTAATTTTCTTGTCCTATTGTTTCTTCATTTATGCTGCAAAAAAACAAAATATAAACGAAATTAGCAAACATTAGATCTACAACCAACATCCGGCACACACACAACGTTATTCTAACATCTTTTCAACGTCCAAATAACGGTCTGAGAATAAATCAACGTTGTCTCGATGCGTTCTGCTGGGTAAAAGTTTGTTGAAGAGCGGGCTTGTCTTTGAATGACAGTAGGAACAAAGGAACTATAGAAAAAAGAAAGTCATCTCAAAGTTTATAAAGAGTCTTGTTGCAGAAATCTAAAATTTTTGCATCGTCAAGCATTAAGTGAAAAGAATGAATATTACGAAAATTCAATTTTGGCAGAATAGGGCTACACTATTAGCTTAAATTGTGGATAAATGATATATTTCGTTACTGTTCTGGTACTTTATAAATACTTTACACCAAAATTCCTAAAAAACTATAAAATTTCTGGAACCGAAAGAAACTACCATATTTTAAATTAAATTTACTGACAGTGTTTGAGTTAAAAGCTCTACTCTCGGACCCAGACTTCAATCAGAATTATCAATAGTGGGGTATGAAACCTTGGGTTCGAAAGTGAAACCATTTATTCACCACCATAACATATAATTCATCTTTCCACGTTGTTCTTTAGTAAAAAAGTCTCTAAAAGTCGCTTAAAAAAAAGAGAAAAATCTTTGTCTCGAGGCTTCGCTTTACTATGGAAAACTTGAGTGGTCTCAAATTGGCAGGTCCGCAACCATCTAAAGTTAAAACACCCCCGTCTCAGTGACCCGGTGGGAATTCTTTTGTCAGTGGGGATAAATAAAGAGACATAAAAAGGAATTCTTTTCCACTAGGGATACGAAAAGTTATTGTTCTTTGTTCGAAATATTGGTAGAAGGAACATTTAAATCGATCAAAATTTAGTGGGGATATAAAATCCCTTAAGTTTGGAATGGGCTTTTCTATGCTATTTTTCCACCGGGGACGAATTTTGGGCCTGTATTTCCAGTGGGTAGAGGGGGGGGTCCCACCGGGTCTGTGAAACGGGGGTGTGTTAAAGTCTGTTACAAAAATATTGTCACTAAAAATAATATATAGAAACCACGATGATAAGACCGAAACAAAAATATATTACTGTCCTGGTTTCTACATGAAAGCCATTCTTACTGAATTATTTTGCAACAGACTTTTTCACTAGTTTTGAATGTTTAACAATAAGTTTTACGTATGTGTTTTTATATGTTTTCGTAGAAAAGATGACGTAATGAATATTATGAATCAGGAGTGAATTTTTCACGTTCGTCCAACAGAAAGTCCATTTTCATTTTCACAATCTCAATTCTTTTCAACCATCGGTTTATTAGTATTCACTGATTTCTTTTTATCTATTTTAACATTTTTGAAATGAAGTGCAGCGCACAAGAAAAAGCAGACCAGAATCCCGATAAAGAGATACAAATAAACTCGATCAAAGTTCGAGAAATCAATTGAGTCGATACGGACTTGTAACGGTTGTTGAAGGGTGGGAATGTGAAAAATGAGATGCTCGTTATTGACCATACAATCATATAACTTGGTCATGCTTTCTGTTTTATTACGCAAGTCCGTGGCCACAAAGACAGGTTGATCGACGTCGAATTCCTGCACAACGTGTAATTTGACGGCGTGTTTATCGTGTCCACGAAACTCACGTTGATAGGCAACGTAAACGTCACTGCTGACCAGTGCTGCGTCAGCAAACCCTTTTTGAACTTTGGTGAATAAATCACGGTAAGTTGGGCCAGGGACAATGACACCGTCTAAATTGGATCTAGCGAACATTTCGACCGCCGTATTCGGGATAACGGCTATCCGCATACCATAAACATCTGGTGCGTTACCAAGCGTATTAAAAACAGTCCCGCACATCACGGCAATCATAACAAGACCCACAGTGACCCAAATGATCATAGAAACACGCCCAATGATGGTACGTGGGTAGATATCACCGTACCCGACGGTTGTCATGGAGACGAAACTGCACCACATTGATTCTGGACCGCCTATGAAGAAATTTCGATCAATATCTTCGTTAGACCGATGCTCGAAAAACCATAGAAATATACCGAAGATGAGGGAGAATATAATGGAGAGAAGTAAGGGTTCTGTGCAACTCTCAATCCCTTTCATCACTTTAAATGTAATGTCTATCTTGTCTCTCGGCATTATAACAGCAACCTTTTTGGAGATCGTCAATTGGTACATGGTCAAATCTTTCAGGTGTGAATCGAACCATTCTTTTGACTTGTCCGTATATATGGAAGCCCACATTTGCAATACGGGTTTCGAGCATTTCGGATGGTACTCGGGACGGGGGTAATGTAACAGG
This sequence comes from Tiaropsis multicirrata, assembly GCA_032270745.1. Classification (NCBI taxonomy): domain Eukaryota; kingdom Metazoa; phylum Cnidaria; class Hydrozoa; order Leptothecata; family Tiaropsidae; genus Tiaropsis; species Tiaropsis multicirrata. The sequence goes on from JAUJPO010047364.1 coordinate 11,966, forward strand.
TTGGTGCGATTGGAATCGAAGACTATCGTATGAAAAGGCTGATGACCAATAGCGGTTTTTTGGTACCGCACAAACTGGCGCCTGGCTGATGGCCCAACAATCACTTGGGTGCCGCAGTTCAAATCATCTTCAAAGCCTGAGATAGCTTTACTACAGTAGATGGCGGCTTTCTTGAAACTTTCGTGCAAAATGCCGTGCGTTTTGCTTACGTTCCGCGTGACATGAAAGAAAGGATCTACGTTCCAGTAAAAGAATTCGATTAATGGAGCTGCTTGTGGTTTGGTAATAATGTTATCGCCAGAGCTGTTTGTGGTGTGCAGGTAAATGATGATTAAGATTGGGAACAGCAAACGACGACAAAAAAGGCTTAGTACCATAGTGTCGCAATCACAATTTCATTATTTACATTTCTCAAAAAGACCATAGATAACTTAATAAAACTTTGTCGTACTAAAAGTTAAAAAAAAAATATTTTGAAGCAACTTAAAACTCGAAGATCCAAAACTTTTTTCGTGAAAGTGATATCGGCAAAAAGCTATTATAACAGATATAAGTCTGATGATATATGTTTTCTGATTGGTTAAATGAATTACAAAGAATCATACTCTCCAATATTTTGGTTCTACACCCACCAACTCTGACATCTCTCAGGTATTTCTGAAATTTTTTCCGCACGGGCGAATTAAACAGCGTTATACATGTAGAACTTATATTCCTAACTCTACCATCAGCAATCAGTAAACACAAAGCATCAGTTTGACGTCTAACCAACATCTTTCAACGTCACAAAGACGTCAAAACAACGTCTCATGTTTACTAGGAGGATAAAACACCGTCTATTTTAGACCATATACTACAGCGTATAATAGAGATCAGCGCACTTCTAAAGACCGGTCTCCACTCAGCTTTTCATGTTTCTCTGTTCTGATTGGTCTCAGAAATAACATTTGCGTAACAAACTGACGTAATGTTACATAAGTGTGGTGATAATAAAGCTCAGCGAGCAGATGTGTCAAGAAAAACTTGGTACACATGACGTAATGTTATCTCAGAGACAGTATTCAATCGGAATAGAGAAACCAGAAAAAGCCAACAAAAGGCGCACGCTGCTCTCGCTGAGTGAAGACCGCAACCTTGAGTTTGAAAAAATATTTTTGGAAAAAAGGAGGTGTGACAAAATAAAATGGTATAATTTTTGACGACGTCAATTTATCATTCAGTGTCGGTTTGACGTTACAACGTCTTCTTTTAGAAAAAACATTTGTATGTAAGCTCTAAATGAACCTGAAGAAGTCTGTATGGTTGCTGAACTTTGAGAACATGATTTTTTGTATGAGTTTTTGGATTTTGTACCATTTAACGGTGAATATACTTATTTTTGATGAAAAGCCAAAGCCAAAAGAAGACATTGAAGAAAAGAAAAGCTGTGAAGAATAAAAGACTATAAAGGTTAAAATGTTGAAAATTGACTGCTCATAACCCGAATCTCCAAGTGTTTTTAAACAATCTTAAATCTGACAAGATTTCACAAAGTTTTTTCATTGAAAAAAGTCCTTAATCTGTACCTAATCTGTATGTAGTCTGTCTATAGCTTAAGGTCCCAAAACATATCTATATGTGTTAAGAAAAAAATACTGAAAAGTATACTGAACGTAACTAATTGCTAACACTTTAGCTTAGGGCTTAGACCATCCAAGTAAAGTAAGACATCGATGGTTAAGCCCGGTTACTATGTGAACCCGTTTCAACGTCTGCGCATATAGTTTATGAACTTTTAAAATTTGAACTCTCAATATCGTTTTGTCGAATCGACCTACCACTACAGTAGAATACTGTCAGACATAAGGCTCCGTGGTATTGTGGTTATTAACCTTAATCATGTGCGGGAGACCAAGGTTCTCGGTTCACTCGATAGAAAGTGAGCGAACTTTCGCCAGGGTCAACCCATGCTATTTTAAGGGGCCCAAGCCAGCCCAAGATTACTGACGCTATTAATATTGCGTGTTAACACAGTTAATGTATAGCCTGCTGTAACCAAATAGATAGACAGATAGATATAAAAAATTAAAATGAAAAACTAAAAGTCAAGTAATTTATACAATTTCATTTCATTTTTTTCCAGGACACAAGAGAAATGATCAGTTCAATCATTTTAATCACCATGTCCTCTTTAATGTTGGTAACACAATCAGAAATATGTCCAACAGTTTGTAACAGGTGCCACAACTCAACGGTCACGTGTGACTTCCAACGAATAGAAATCATCCCTAGGACTGAGAGCTTCAATGTCAGTACAAAACATCTAAACTTGGCTGGCAACCTGATTCAATCAATCACCAAAGCGAGTTTACCAGACCTACCTGACCTCGAAGTCTTGGATTTGAGTCACAACTGGATAATTTCAATCGAAGATGGTGCTTTTTCAAAATACCCAAAATTGATCGATTTAAATCTGGCCAAGAATCTAATTAAACGCATCAGTAACAAAACTTTCGATGGTCTGCCATCTCTGGATAAACTCAATTTAAGTGATCAGATTTTGAATGGTGGAAGCCTATGCATAGACGATTACGCATTTGCAAATAACCGAAAGTTAGAATGGCTATTTGCGAGAGGAAACAACTTGAAACAGATCACTACATACACATTTTCTGGCACCAACCTTGAACAGTTAAGTCTAGAATCTCAAGACATTAGGAAATTTCTACCAGGGGCGTTCGATAGCGTCAAGCCGAACGCCTACGTATATTTTCAACGCATAACTACTAGACTGTGTTGTTGTGAATCTCTCAGAGCTGTTTTAAACAACTCATGGCCATTCGATTGCGTCAAAAATGAAGTCATCTATAAAATCAGAGATACCAGCTGCATTAACGATAGCTATTGCCAAGAAACTGACACTTCGACAACTTGCACTTTGGAAAATTTCTCAGACAGTATAAATCCTTCGCCGTCATTACCAATGCCTAGTCAATCGCATTCTTCTATGATCCTCGGAGCAAGTATCATAAAAGGTCGGAGTGGCAAACAAGAAGATGAACTAAAATGTGATATTGATGTTTACACCATAGTCTTTGGAAGCCTTGGTATGACTTGGTTGATAGTGATGGTTGTGGTTGGATATTTGGTATGGAGACAACGGTATCACCAGCAGCCGGGCAGAGAAACAACTGAACCAGACGAAGGTGCTAACTATTATGATTGGAGATGAATTCATGGATATCATCATTACGTAATTGTTTTACGGAAACTTCCCAAGAAGCCGACTGTTTGCCACTGGTTTTGAAGAGTTTAACAATAAAACTAGTGGCAAACGCCCGGCGCTTTTTTGGATACTTCCGTCTAAAAAAAGTGACCCCAGTAATTTTGTCTGAATTTTTCTTGTTTTTTTTTACGAAATTTAGCGAATTGATTGAAAAAAAAAATTTTGTCTCAAAAAATTAAATAAATTACTAATCACTAATCACGAGACTTCAAAATCTATATATTTTATTCAAGAATATAATATTGATTAAATCTATCCAAAAAGCCAGATGAATTCCTCGTTACTAATGTTTGGTACGATAACTTTTTGAATAAGGTTCTTGCTAATTTTTCTCCTCTGCTAATAACACAATCGGTACGAATCTTTTAAGGGCTCAGTATACACCCAAAGTTTGAAGACCAAATTTTGGCTGAACGTTCTTTGAAAAATTTAACAAAAATCTGCTTTTACAGAATTTTTTTTCATAAATTTCTTCATGAGTAATTGAAATTTTAATTACAATAACGACGTGATGGACTTTAAAAAGACTTCGAAAAAACGTTAATCTCCCCAATTTACAAGAAAGGCTTAATCTCGACGAGGAAAAAAGATTTTTTCTTGGAATTATTTCTAAATTCTCCACATTTAATTGACCTATTTGAAATTTCGCGGAAAATTTATCTAAGTAATGACTGTTTTTTTCATGAAAAATTTAGATGAAAAAGTGCCCCAAAAACACCTTTTTGAAGATTTTAAAACGAGGAAGCTGTAACAAAAATATGTTTTTAGCTAGCAAACAGATACATCACCTGAACCAAAAAAATATATATATATTTTGTTTGCGTCCAAAAAAAGGACATCAAAGGTGGAATACACTAGTCTGATTTGCAGACCCATACTAAAACCGTTGTACGTATGAGTCTGCTAAATAAGCTCCCTTTTGGTTTCCGAT